>CM042386.1:10027045-10077045 GCA_023634145.1 Thymallus thymallus
AAACAATCATGCAAGACCATAATAATCAATAATTCAAAAGGGCCCAAAAAGTTCCAGATGACACACTTGAAAAATGTGAAGACACATGATTGATTCCTTCTACTGTTGCTATGCCTAGTGGGCAGTTTTGTGGTCGCTGATATTTGTCCCAGTGATTGCACATAAATGAATAAACATGACGGTTATGTAAACATGGTAGCCTAGGAAACAAAAGGTCAGGTAACCTTTCTCTCTCTAACTCTGCAGACACCAAATAACCACCTAGCCCAGGGCCTTGAATATGAACTCTAGTCGATTTTATATGCATATCCATGTGCTCTTTGAGTATAGGATCTCTCCATGCAATGCACCAGTTGATATGACCAGTCATCCAAATCCACCTCTTTCACCCCACAACCCTGCATGGGCATGGTTGACTTCGTCGTAGTCCTCACCCATTGCCCTGATATAAAGCTGAGGTATGGGTGAGTGGTATCACCCCTGTCCTGTCAAAACCCCTCTCTGTTCGTTGCAAACTAGCTTAACCACCTTGAACTAGAGTTTCACAAGCAGGGTGTTTAGTATCATTGCTTCAGGTGTTTGAACAATGTTTTAAGAGAGGTTCAGAGAGACACCACATGGTGAAAGACAGACGACTGTCTAATATATTGATCATCACAATTTTAAAATGGTAAATCTTTGCTCAAGTAACTCAAGTTACTATACTGAGGGCCAAAAGTTCAAAGTCAAAGATTTGAAATGTTTACTGACTATCATGTTGTAAATCTTTTTGTAACTCTTTATAATTATCTGCATTTGTAATGGAGAAAGTCATAGCTAAATGTATCACATTTGCTTTGAGACTAATGCAATTATCCTACTCATAGACCGAAAATGTAATCACTTCCCCTTTTAATTTTCGAAACCCATTCAGTCTCCCCCTTTCTGGCACACACATCCACAAACCCTTGACACAAAAGAACATTCGAAAGAAAAGATACTTAAAATCCGTTCAGCTATAATGAACTTCAGGAATATTTACGTTCACGCTGGATAACGTTAATGTTTGGTGCCTTCTTGTTAAAATGTTTGTGAAAGACAGGGGAGAGGGTGAACTGTAAACTGTAACCTTAACCACAGGTTTAATCCTAGGTAGAAATCCACAATAACATTTAGACACATTAGTCCTCCTCGGTCCCCAAATAAATGGTATTTACTTGGAGACTGCAGACCAAGGTAGTCCCTTAGCATGGTGATCCGTTGATTTATATCTCTCACAGTGACTCTGAAATATTGTTTAGATTCATGAAGGGTTTTATTTGGCAGATATACATATCAGGTAACTCACGTTGGCAGCTAGTCGACAGTGCGATCGCCTGTCGTCTGCAGTCCAACTAAACCCAATTTTACAGCTTTCTGTGTCTCAACGCTAGCTCTATAGGACTCAAAACAGACCTCCAGACTACTGTCAGGAATGACATTTTGTACCAAAACAACCTAGTTGGTTTTAAGTAACATTGATTTCAGCCATTTTGACAATTTAAAAAGTTAAACAAAAACCTTTTCACTGCAACGGGAGTCAGTCAGACTATTTGTAGTTGACAGGATTAGGAAAATGTCTGCACATTTTCATCTTCATTGTCATGGATTATTTAGTAACCATTACTTCTTCACATGTGATGTGACTTCATGAAAGTATGTTGTTGGCTATGCCATTTTAGTGGAGATTTACTCTAAACTTGTTTTTCACTCTCTCTCTCTTTTTCTCTTATCCCTCGCTCCCTTAAATGATACTGCAGACCCAGGCTCTGCGATCTGTGTTCTGTATCGTCTGACACTGTTAGTACTCAACAGACAAGGCTGATTCATCTGTGGCCCAGTACTATGTCCAAGAGCCATTTTCACCTTCTCTTTTACTCTCTCTCTCTCTCTCTCTCTCTCTCTCTCTCTCTCTCTATCTCTCTCTCTCTCTCTCTCTCTCTGTCTGTGTGTCTGTCCGTCTCTCTCTCTCTCTCTCTCTCTCTCTCTCTCTCTCTCTCTCTCTCTCTCTCTCTCTCTCTCTCTCTCTCTCTCAACCGTTCAATTACCAAATGGTCAGCGAATGTTTGACTTATGTGAGATCTAGATGATCCTTTTGGCTATAACTCCTCTGTCTGTCTGTACGACTACAAACTATCTGCACAAATATTCACATATAATCCACAGCATGATATTCAACTGAATGATGACATGATGACAAAAACAGGAACAATATAGTAATAAAAAGGATCATAAGAGGGGAATAAAACATTCTCCCTCCCTCCCTCCCTCCTCTCCGTCCACCGTCCACCTAACCCAGGCCTGCTTGGCCAGGGGACAACAGTGACCACAACATCTCTGCTGTTGGAGCCCAAGTCCTGATACAGAAACCATGTGGGATAGACAGAGTAACCCAGCATGGGTGTGACATCAGTGGTGGCTTGCAGAACAAAACCGTCTGCCAGCTGTGATGTCACAGAGCTTGGCAGAGTGACCGTCACCCCATGTTCCAGAGTTAAGAGGGTACACGCTGACCCTGCTGTGGTCCCCAACCTGCTTGTAGTCACGGCGGGTTAAGACATGGCTTTATGGTGGCTGGTTAGGGCCAAATGGCCTTGCCTGTAAATAAAACAGATGTTCTCACAGTGCAATTACAATATAGATGTCCGGATAGATGGACAGGGTTCAGGGTCTTGGAATTTTAAGGGATGTGTCCTGTGGAGTCTAAAGGACAGAGGGAGCGTGAGCTTTGAGAGCTGTGAGAGCTAAACGTTCCCTGCCAGAACAAGTCTGCAGATAACACGATCCCTGACATGTGACCCACTCACTGTCTCCCTGTCTGTGTCTCTCTTTGTCTCAAACGCACAGACACACACACACACATACATGCACGCATGCATGCACACACACACACACACACACACACACCCAGATAACCCACACATACAGTATAGAGGACAAAGTCATATCTATACGTTTCATATTTGTATTGGAGGCGCCAGGGGGCCCTTACTCTGTGTAAGTCCGAGGTAATTACACCTACAAAACCAATATCCCCTCCACATTACAGCTTGTTAATGGGCCTTCTCCTGCTCCAAGCTGCTCATACACACACTCTTTGTCCCCTCTGCCTCGGCCACTGACACCATGCGTTAGTATCACTCTCTCACCTCATTGCTAACCCCCCTCCCCCCCACCCCCGATTCCTGACTCACCGGCTACTCAGAGACTACAGGTAGATTGGGTTCAGTGAGTGGGTGGAAACTGTGTCTTTGGAAATTGGGAATATTCTAGACCCCTGTTGTGCTGTGCATTCTCAACATGGTAATGAGAGAGATGACACCTGGTTGTGTTTGTGTTGGCAGGCCATCAGACAGGGAGGGAGGGAGGGAGGTGAGAGGGGTGAGAAAGAGGGGGGGGTGGAGGGAGAGAGAGAGAGTACAGTAGGAGGGAATAGGAGAGAACCAGAGCTGAGGTGATATACTGTATAGGGTGTCTTAACACTTCTCTCCCTACCTTCCTTCCATCCACCCCCAAGTCTTCTCAACCGGGACGTGAGAGCCTCTCAAAGGAGATCTGTGATTCTGGAAGCCCGGCACCTTGTCATCATCACATAACCCGACCCGGCAAAGCTATGTTCCCCGACAATTTGTCTGCATAAACATCAGTAACATGATTATTTATATATTCACCATCGAATCAAAGCAACAAGCCAGTGCCTTGGATAGAAAAGCAACCCTCTACTGCAATCAACCGTCAGGAAGTTATCTTAGCAACAATATTCTGTGCCAAATACTCACTCACACTCATGTCAAGACGATCAGATTCGGCACCCTATAGGAACTCTCCCCAGGGAGGAAGAGAAGCATTATACAGTATGCATCTGGCCCTGGGCAGCAATCACCTGGAGATATGCGAGAGAGAGAGAGAGAGAGAGAGAGAGAGAGAGAGAGAGAGAGAGAGAGAGAGAGAACATCCAATCAATCAGAATAAACCGAGACAGTCAAAACAAAACGACCTTACCTATTGGGAAACACAAGCTCAAAGCAAAATGCAGTGCCATCCTGCCCTAAGTCGACAGTACACCATTGTATATATACGTATACAATTTATTGGATTTGGCTATTTCAGCCACACCCTTTGCTGACAGGTGAATAAAATCGAGTGCACAGCCGTGCAATCTCCATAGACAAACATCGGCAGTAGAATGGCCTTACTGAAGAGCTCAGTGACTTTCAACGTGGCACCGACATAAGATGCCACCTTTTCAACAAGTCAGTTTGTCAAATTTCTGCCCTACTAGAGCTGCCCCGGTCAACTGTAAGTGCTGTCATTGTGAAGTGGAAAGGGCTCAACCACAAAGTAGTAAGCCACACAAGCTCACAGAACGGGACCACCGAGTCCTGAAGCGCGTAACGCATAAAAATCACCTGTCCTCGGGTTGCAGCACTCCCTACCGAGTTCCAAACTGCCTCTAGAAGCAACGTCAGCACAAGAACTGTTCGTAGGGAGCTTCAAGAAATGGGTTTCCATGGCCGATCAGCCGCTCAAAAGCCTGGAAGAACTTGACTGGCCTGCACAGAGCCCTGTCCTCAACCCCATCGAACACCTTTAGGATGAATTGGAATGCCGACTGCGAGCCAGGCCTAATCGCCCAACATCAGTGCCCGACCTCACTAATGCTCTTGTGGCTGAATGGAAGCCACAAGTTCCAATGCTGCAATGTTCCAACATCTAGTGGAAAACCTTCCCAGAAGAGTGGAGACTGTTATTGCAGCAAAGGGGGGACCAACTTACTCATGTCCATTATTTTGGAAGGAGACGTTCGACGAGCAGGTGTCCATATACTTTTGGTCATGTATTGTATTTGACCATGGTTACTGATCAAAACCTTAATTAAACCTTGAGCACAGCCTTGCCATTGAGAAGGATAGACACAGGAAAACCTGGCTCCCTGTAGAGCAGTGTTACTCACTATTTTTTGTAAGTGGGCCATTTTGGGTTTTGGGTCATTTCGAGGGCCGCATAGATCTTTAATTTGTTGTACTTTTTCTTCCAATATTATGAATTGTCAATTGAGAGCAAATTCAGGGCAATAGAGAACATGCAATTGATTTGATGTACAGCACATCACAAATATATACATACACACATCACATACGCTACATCACATGTATAAGACCCATATTAAGGGTTACCTCAGTAGTAGTTGGATGAGTGAAAATGCTCCTTAACTGAATTAATTCTAAATGTGTAGTCTGTTATTGCTATCCTTGTGTGCATTGGTCAGTCTGTTTCTCTGTTTAAACATTTTCATTGTTGAAAATGTTGATTCACATGAATAAGTGCTGACAAAAAAGTGTCACCTTTTGCACGCACTGCTTCAGAAGTGGATACTCTGTGTCTGACACAAGGCTCCAGAAATGGGTAACACCTGATCTTAGCTCACCTTGCAATGTGTCATTTGCCTGCAGCTCCACTATCTCACTCTCTATTCCAGCATGGTTAGGACAGTGATGACTGGGGTCAGAAATGACGCTGGCACATGAAAGGGGTTCTCAAATGAAAGGGGTTCTCAATTAAGTTGAAAAACTCCTTGTACTCCATGATATCCTTGAATCTTGACTCAAACTCCAACTTCAACTCTTCCAACACACACACAAATGCATCATAGCTAAAATGTTGCAGTCTGTCTGGGTTGGATGTGGTGACTGCTCTGAGTTTTGGGAAATGAACAAACTGTCTATCAGGTATGAACAGTGTGATGATTTTATTTTGAAATGCTGTGACCACACGCAGCATTTTACCCAGAGTTTTAGCTTTCCCTTGGAGCTGGAGATTCAAAGTGTTCAGGTGGCAGGTGATGTCAGTTAAAAAAGCCAGCTTTAATATCCACTGTGGATCATCCAGCTCTTGCTCCTCTCTCCTTTGCTTGCAACAAATTCACAGATTTGAGGGAGAGAGAGAAATCTTTCCAAAACTCTGCCACTAGACAGCCATCTCACCTCATTGGGAAATATCAAGTCACCGTATTCTGTCTGGTATTTCTCCAGCAACTCGCCGGTGTTTCAGTGCCCTCGCAATAATATTGTTCACCACGCACACGACTTGCTGCATCACATTCTGTAAATCACAGTCTTTGAGTTTAGCCACAAGTGCTTCCTGATGAATGATACAATGAAACGTAACAAATTCTGGAATATCCTCTCTCTTTCTCATCAGGCCTATGAGTCCCTTCTTCCCTCGCATGTTTGGGGCGCCGTCAGTGCACACAGATGCCAGATTTGACCAGTCAATGTTATCAGCAAAAATATCCTCTCCTCGTGTTTGTCCCTGAAGGGGCAGTCAACATTAATTTGCTTATTTTCGGCTGTGGCAAAAAAACATTATTTGACTACGTTAGCTAGCTGCATTTCCCTGCCGCCATCTTCCTGTTTTTCCCGGTTCTTCTGTGGTTGTTCGTTCATAGCTGTCACGTTGTTCTACAGCTCTTTCCCCTCATTTTCAATGTCAATAGATTTACGTTTATTTTTTACAATATATCCATCCATGTCGACCAGACGGCAAAATTAGGTAGTAGTAAACTGATATGTGTCGGTCGCTGTAGCTGAGCAGTTGCGTTCTATTTCGGCAAACGTTCTATTTCGTCCTTTCTGTTCAACAGCTGCGCTATACTGCCATCTATCTGCCATCCAGGGAACAATCAATATATTCAATGAAGTGATTCAGGCCTGCATTAAAAACATTGAATTGAAATTGTATCATTGTTATGTATTATGAACGAAAAATAGGAAAATCACCTCGAGCCGCTAATTAAGGGCCGCGCAGTAAGTACCACTGCTGTAGAGGAAAGGCTGTGCAACCACTGCACCACAGCAGAACCTGCGACAGAGCTGCATTTCCTGAGAAAATGTATATAATATAACTAGAGATGGTCATTTCCCCACATTTTTAACTCTTAGATTCAAAGACCTCCCTGATGATAATACGCCACCCGTCCTGTTGGGGGAGGACACAGAGAGCTGTGGGTTGGCAGCACACTACATTGCTGCCTGCCATAAGATGAGGGACAGACCAACCAACCTGCACACTGTTATTGCTATTGTCCATTGTATATTATTTCCACCCTTGATTATTGTTGTTACTGATTGTCCTGTTGACAATCTTGATGATGATGATGATGATTATGATTGTTATTATTATTATTATTATTTTAATTATGCTAATATTGTAAATGAATAACTTATTTTCAAAAACTAAGCTTTGGCAATATGCATGTTGTTAAGTCATGCCAATAAAGCAAATTGAATTGAATTGGCAGACAGAGAGACAGACAGAGAGACAGACAGATAGAGAGACAAACAGAGAGGCAGACAGAGAGACAGACAGAGAGGCAGACAGAGAGGCAGACAGACAGAGAGGCAAACAGAGAGGCAGACAGAGAGACAGACAGAGAGACAGACAGGCAGACATAGTTACACAGCAGCACTATCTGGTACAGGGATCTGTGCGGGACAGGCTTTGCACAATGGGCTGTATCGGATTCCCGAAAATCTCCTCACCCCTGTACCCTCACCTTCCCCCTCTTCTCCATCTTCAACTCCACCCAGCTGTTTGCAGATATGATGGGTCACAGCTCAATACATTCTCTTATGGTAATGTGCCAGAGAGAAGCATGTGATAGACGAGCCCTGCACAACTACTGCAACAACAAATTGTATCTCTTTTTGTAAGCATTGAAATGACCTTTCTCCATAGCCTTTTTTTATTGCACAAACCACAACTTTAAAAAATAATGGAAATACAAATTGGAACAAAATATGAACTTGAACATCAAGTTAGCTACTGCCAGGACCTCACACTTTGTTCTGGCAGATGCATTACATCTTGGGGATTTCTATATGATGTCTTTATTAATTTTTTCATAATGCTTTATAACTGGGTAAGTCTGACCAGGTACTAAATAACCCAATCTACCAGCGAGATATTGTATGTTCCAAGGTTGCATAGTATAAACAGAATCTTCATATCCTTAAGATACATACATATACTCCTAATTCACCAGAATATCTAAGGAGGGGAATGATAAACCTTACCCTTGGGTTTGATTGTCTATAGCCCTTGCCAAACCATAGTAATACATCAAAACTGGATGATACTCCCATAATAGATTCCCTTTCACCTGTCCTAAGATATTTTGAAAACACAATGAAATCCAACTCTCTATGTCTAAGCAATGGGGAGAAAAACAACTCCAGAAGAATCACATCTATGCCAAGTTGTCCAATGAAATGTATAGTAGGCCCATAGACAGGGCATACGTATCCTAGTAACAAAACAATCAATAACTATACCAAATAAAAACGGCTTAGTATATGACTCTCAAGGGGGAAAAACTGTAAGAACATCCACAGATATCAAATAAATGTTTTACGACCTGTGAATGAATCTGCCACAGCTGTGCCAGGCATATACCCAGCTACTGTAGCCTACTCTATATTTGCTTCCACAAAAACGTCAAACAATAACAGGAAGTACTACAAATCAGGATCAAGGAGTTAGCCAGCTAAAGTGCCTAAATATTCTTAAATAATATATATTTTTTTAAATTAAGATACGCTTGAAATGGGCATGGTCTCGTAAACTAAACAAACACAAACTCATATCTAAGTTTAGCTTTCTAAATGATTCAGAAAATCAACAGTTAATTTCTGGTTGTTTATCAAAGTTAGCTGGCTAACTCATTGATCCTGCTTTATAGTGCACCCCTCTGGCTATCAGCAGAACTTTGGTGCAGATAGTATTGCAATGAGTCTCTACACAGCCGAGACAGACGTCAGGCTCTGAACAATGAAAACAAAATGATTCAAAAAGGTAAAGTTCTAGGTGCCGTCTAATGAGAGACCCAGCTGTGTTTTTTAACCGATCCACTTCATTCCTATAAAAAACGAGGCGGCAGTGGTAATGTCACTTCACACTTCCTCAGTTTGTGTTCAGCATCTCTGAATCACAATGGAAGGTGGAGGGTAATGGTGGAAAACCAGAGGAATGGCCCATCGGTTTAGTCATCAGGTACCGCCAATAGTCAACGCTTGGCACGCAGGTGACTGGGGGAGGAGGAGGGGAGAGGGCGTAACGACATAGACAAACATTCTCAGATACATGCACGCACCGACACACACACACACGCACGCACGCACGCACGCACGCACGCACGCACGCACGCACGCACGCACACACACACACGCACACGCACACGCACACACACACACACGCACATGCACGCACATGCACGCACACACACACACACACACACACACACACACACAAACACACACACGGTAGCTTGTACAGTAAAACATGGAGGTGTAAAGAGTTGAATGTGTCTCCTGGCCAATCGCCAGCCCTCCAGCCTCTCCCTTGTCCAGTGGATATAACCAAGTGGTAGCCGAGTAATGAAAGATACGGCCCAGGACCCAATTTACCGCCCCTCGGAGCAAAAGTGAGAAAAGATTGATGAATGAAGTTGGATCCTTAAATGCACTCTCGCATAAATAAATCAAATACATTTAGCAAAATGCATTGGCAACGTTTTCCCCTTCCTTTAGTCTTTCAATGTTGGCGTGAACTCTGACAGTACTCATCTGTACAGTGTGAGCTATAGCCTAGGCATGCTATACACAGTATGAGAGGAGTGCCGTGCTAAAATTGCATGCTATTTTTTCACATTTTCTGTGATATACTGTATGTCACAAACCATTAACAAACCATTCCCCTATTGTGTTAGGTAAACAAACAAACTTGGCTTTATGATTTATGCTATGTCATATACTGTATTTTACACATTACATTCTATACCTGGAACCCAGGGGTGCATCTCAAATGGTACCCTATTTCCTATTAAGTGCATTACTTTTGACCAAGGCTCTGGTCAAAGTTAATGCACTATATAGGGGGTAATAGGGGGCAATGTGGTATACATCCCAGGTCTCCTTCCTCAGACACCCAGCAACTACCGACAGCCAACAGAGTCAGAATGAACAGAAGATTAAATACATAAATCAGACAGCTCCTACTAATGGCTGGAATCCATTCTGGTAAAGCATTTAACACACTGAAGACAAATTAATGGGTGTAATTGGGGTTAGGAGAGAGAGAGAGAGAGAGAGAGAGAGAGAGAGAGAGAGAGAGAGAGAGAGAGAGAGAGAAATCTTCCTCCTCCCGTCTCTGTCTAAGGGGGTCTACATGCTTTCACACCAGGGACTGGTTTGAATGTTTGAATTCTTCCGACAGTAGGCCTGCCTGCGGATTCTGTCTCCTCTCTTCCTGCTTCCTTTCTCTCGAAACATCTGCTTCTCATTTGGTTGCAAATTGTATCAGACGCTCGGGAGAGAAAAGGAAAACAACAAAGCCTCTTGATAGGTGGACATCCAGGCTGAGGGATAAACAGATATCCCAGAGTCGAAAGCCGAGAGCGGGTTCACTGACGCCCTCGTGGCTGTTTCCTGTCTTTGCCTCTGGGTTTGCCTTTTTGTTCTGTAGCAGTACGACATCTTTATAACGATATTCTAGCGTTCTTGATGAAAGGTCTCTGTTGACCAAGTATAGCTGAGGTGTTATCGTTTACGAAGTGCCTGTCCGTTAAATTCTCTTCGGATCAGGGCATCTGCTAAACGCATCAGTGTAACTGTGTAATGTGATTTTGCTTCAGCGTGATTGCTATCGAACACGTCTATCTTTACTCAAGACATACATAACCCACCTCTTTTCTGGGGTTTTGCATTTCTTTCGTCAACCTATTACTTGTTGCGTTTTTTAAGGACCTGGGGGCATGGTTCCTAGAGTGGTTGGAGGAATCTGGTTTGGTCTATGGGTGCTGTGAAGTTTGGGAAAGGCAGCGCTCTCGTCTGTCAGCACCAGCGGCCCAGCACACCGAGTCAGCAACATGATGAGCCTGTTTATATTTAACCCAAACCCTACATGTGTTCCATATATTTTCTCTTCAAATACGGCGCAACTGACTGTGCCCTAGCCAACGCGTGCGTCTGTGCACGTGACCGAGTCACTACCCTTACTACCCACTAGCCGCATCTTAATACCGCCATTATTACAGTACAGTATTTTGGCGGTGTCGAGTTTCAGTCTTCCATGACGTTTTTTTTTTACGGCCGCAGCGTTTTACCACTGATTGTTTTTCTGTCTAATCCATAAACAGGCCAGGAGGATTAAAACCCCATATGAAATGTGTCTGGGCGGACCGCCCCCCGTGTGGCTTGAAACCCGAGCAGTTCACGTTTAGGTTTAGAGTGGAGGAGCTACAATAAAATCCCAACTTGCTTTGACTTATGTAAATTGGGAGGGAATGGGAGGGAATTGCACATGGTTTCAGTTAGTTTACACCCCCCACGGTCGACCCAAAGCCCGTAGAAAAGTACCCACCGTTGTCCTGTAACATTCAACAAGTAGGCCACAAACCCAGAATTGAGTTCATTTCTATACTATGTTGAAAATGAGATTTGGAGGTAACCTCGGTGAAGGATATAGGATGTTTCAGTGGTTGGCTGTTACACAGTCAGGTACAGTATGTTTCATATTACACTAATTCAATCTGACTAGCTCCATTCATACAGAGGGCTGTGATGGCTAGGCTACATGCAGAGGTTTTATAAATACAACATAGGCCTGGATCTTATCTCACCATTAATTTAGTGGCTGTGTCAGCCTTGTGTTAGCCTTGTCAAGCTATCACAGGGAATCAACGGGACTGAGACAAGCTAAATACACAGATCTGTACCCAGATCTGTTAGCGTGACCTTTGACTGGGGATAAAGCCAAAGAGGGATAAGCTGAAGCATAAAGGCAATACGTGAGTGGGTAGTACTTTCCAACCTGGTCCAAGATGTACTACTTTGGCTTATTCAGGCAGTGCCAATACACACATAGCATCAAATGCCATGCCGAGAATGATCCTACTGTGCCACCATACCAACATTAGTGGCAGGGTATTGGCTACAGTATGATCAATGGGCCCGTAGGTGGAGTGGTGGAGTGGTGCTCCTTGGAGGGCAGTAACACAGTGAGGTGTGTCTTTGCCAGAAGGGAATCCCTTCTCAGGTCATTGAGTCTGCACAGAAAGAGACAGGCTTGGTATAGCTGGATATAGGGGGTGAATTTTGGCTACTTATTAAGAGTGGACCAGAAGCATTGCCTGTAAGAGGGTTTCATATTAAGGGGACGTCCTTTACACAGCAGAAGCCCTCCGAATGTCAGACAACAAGAGAAACAAGGGGTGACGTCCTTTACCCCTCCCAGACACTTTCTGTGACAGCTACCTGCTTATGTTCCAAACTACACTTCACCATAAAACAGAGTTGATTTGACCAATGATCATTTGGAGGAGGGTGGTGATTTGATTTGATATGTTATCATTTTATAACAGATGACTAATTAAGAAGAGAGAGAGTGAGAGAGAGAGAGAAAGAGAGAGAGAGAAATATGAAAAACTGATCAGTTTTTCTACCAGAAGAACAGGGTTAGAAAGTGTGCACCAGATTTCTATATTCATGTTAGTTATTGGTGTTTTTTTCCCCCAAACAACTTTCTTAGATGTTGATACTTGGGTGGTCTTTGTATTACCAAGGCCCCTGGTTGCTCTTGCTCTGCTCTCAGAGTAACTCAACAGTAGTGTCTGTCTGGTCTCAGAGTAACTCAACAGTAGTGTCTGTCTGGTCTCAGAGTAACTCAACAGTAGTGTCTGTCTGGTCTCAGAGTAACTCAACAGTAGTGTCTGTCTGGTCTCAGTGTAACTCAACAGTAGTGTCTGTCTGGTCTCAGTGTAACTCAACAGTAGTGTCTGTCTGCTCTCAGTGTCCAGACCCAGACAAGTGTCCTGCTGAACTGGACTCTGACCCCCGCCCCCTCCCCTCCAATCCTCCCAGACAAACCACTTCCACCTTCTTATCAGCCGACAGTAGAGATGTCTCGGAGTGTTTGGTTATTAAAACATTCCTTTTTCATTGAGATGGAAACATAAAAGAAGGTTAACAATAGAGAGGACTTAGGAGAAGACATATTTTTTATTCCTTATTTTCTTGTTGAGTCACTGAGACGGAAACAAAGACTGAGACTATATTCAGATTTTTCTCCCCATTTTTTCAATCTTCTTATTAAAATGTTTCATGACAAAGAAAGATATCATGAAGGCAAACTCGTCATGACACTAGCATGACCCTTCACTGGAGTTGAATCCTAAACCTGAGTTTCCCCAGTGCTCCTGGTGAAAAAAAAAAGAAGAACAGTTTATTTTTCAATCATGCAGTGGCACATGGAACCAAGATGTGGGCCATGACACATTGTAAACACTGGGCTTAGATTGAATGGCGTCTGGTGAAACCAAGCCTCACCATAATGGTAGTTAATCACTTGAATTAACATAGATTACATGATTCAGCTGCCCCCTAGAACGTCTACAGAGAAACACTATATCGGGTATAATTTCCCCACGGTGAATAAACTGCAAAACCTGTTTTTGTATGATTTTGAATAATAACCTGATCCTTCTTATAGTGTTTCAGTAATCGGGCAACTATTCCAGTAAAACTCTCATTTCATTTCTCTTGTTTCCAATAATTGGTCATCTTTGTTTATAAATACTAGGTTCAAACCCACAAGTGAGGGAAAGGAATACATAATTGAGAAGATCCCTTAGTTAAACTCTGACTAGTCATACAGTAACTGGAAAAAGTTAGACAGCGAATCCCGCAGCTTGGGCCTCGTCAGAAGTCCTGTCAAATTCCTGCACATGTTGTATCAATGGTTATATGATCTCTCATACAATTGAACAAATCAATTCAAATTCTATTTGTCACACGCACCGAAAACAACAGGTGTAGACCTTACCGTGAAATGCTTGCTTGAGAGTTGAGTTACTTGGCACCAATAAGCCAAATATGTGCATGTCAAAAGCTCAAGTAATCCTTGCATTTGGAGTGTAAGGCAATTTGAGTGGATGTGTTTGACTTTGGATGGCATGCGGCTTGTCCTTAGAGGAAAGATTAGCTGTTTTTACTGTCTCAGGGAAAGCATCAGCTTCTTATAAACCCCTGGGAGGGATAGCACAGTAAAAAAACAATTGCTGATGCTCTGTTTAGTCTGGGCCTAGGGGCTCACCAAGGTGCAACACAGTGAAACGGAACTCCAGCGTTGAAAATGCTTTACTCCATTCCAAGCAGCTTATTGCATTCCGGGGCTTCTCATCTGTGTCCAAGACACAAGACCAACAAGACACCTCAAGCCTGAAGACTAGAGCCACACTGAAAGGATAATAAATCATATTCGCTTCCCAATCACTATTGGCCGTCTCCTGTCTCCTGTGCCATCTTGAAACCTGGTAGTTATAACATTCTCTTTCTCTTCATGTCTCTGTCAAATATCTTTTGGTCACTCAATCCAACTGTGGTCTCAGCCTCTGCCTCAAGAATCCCTAAAATGAGCCTTGTCTAAATAAATGTTCATTTATGACTGTGGTGAAAACCCACTACTGGGCATTAAGGGGAATCAACCTGGTCAATCACGTCATGCGTCTGGTCCTTTGTGTTATGAATGGCGACTCTGGTGGCCTGCTCTTGAGATAACAATGGGGGATGTGGATGTCCAAAACACACAAATTATCAGGTGCCGGACAATTCTTGTGTCTTAACCGTGCCTGGAGCTAGCCGAAGAAACGCTGTCATTTTAGGAGATTAACTTTGAGTTTAGAGGAGTTACGGCTTCTGTCTGGCGTGCAATAAAGGCTACCTTTACCCCAGAAAGGGACTAGAGCCAAAGTGAGCTGTTCCTGGTCCAATTTAAACTGAACCTTGATTAACAGTGTCAGTCAAAATCAGGACCTTGATTTCAGCACAAAACCAGGCCTGAGGTCAATTAGGGCATGGCGTAGGGAAGGGAGAGGGGGGAGACAGGGAAAGAGGGGAAGACTGGAATAGAAAGAGGTGGAGAGATGGGGAAAAGAGAAAGAGAGTGGTAGAAAGGGGAAGAGCAGTGAGAGAAGGGGAGAGAGAGGGGAGAACTAGTGTGTTGCGGAGTAGGGTGTGAGGGGTTATTTCCCAGACTGACAGGAGGAGTGAAATAGGAAAGTAACTGAGACATGGTGGAGAGATAGCCATGCGTTGTGGGGAGAGGAACACTCTTCCACTACTAATATCAACACCACCAGACAGTGAGCTGTCATCAGCAGCTGTGTAACATACAGATGTAAGATCTTAATTTGATCACCCTGTTGCAGGAGAACTTTCCATTTTAAACTTGTTGTGTATTTGATGTTTAAAAAGGCTTCGGAAGTTTGTAATTTCAGTCTTGATTTTCCCTTACGGAAAATGTTTCAACCCCTACAAACATTACCATTAATATTAATCCACATTATTCAAATTTCCTGTTACTGCAGGATTATTTTCATGCTGTAGCAAACTGGCTCAAATTAAGATCCCACTGGGCAAAAACTGGGGGGGATTTGCAAAACGTTAATAACGTAAAGGCATGCTACTTTTAACCTAAATCCAATGACATGGTGACATTTTTTGTCGATTTCACATTGAACTCACGTAATTTGAAAACCCAAACAAATGCAAATGTGTCCAGTGGAATCCTACATATGTACACTGCTTTCTCATGAACTGCCCTGACCTCCCCAGAGAAAACAGCACATTTCCATAAAGTGCCAAATGAGGGGGAACCACTCCCAATAAAAAAGTGTGCTCTGGAGCAGGTAAGAGCAGTGTAGGGTGGGGGGAAATAGTAGAGGGGAGAAGTCTCCAGTAAATGTCAAAAGCATAAACATTTGACGTCAGTCTCGTAAGTGGCGCCGTGGTGCCACCTAACGTTTCCACTCCAGACGCACGTAACCCAGAAATTGGTCTCTGCAGGGCAGGGCGGGGTGTGGTGTGGGGAGTGTGTGTGTGTGTGTGTGGTGGGGTGGGGTGTGGTGTGTGGGGGGAGAAGGCTGTCTTTGTGCCCCTGTGACACGTAGAGGGCGTCTGCAAACAGGACCGTGTCACCGGTAAGGTATCGTCAGGGCCAGGCTCTGGTCATGGTGATGTCATGGGATATTTTTCCACTTGTTTGCACACTGTGTGTGTGTGTGTGTGCGTGTGTGTGTGTTGGTGTGTGTGTGTGTGTGCATGCGTTTGTCTGTGTCTTTGTGAGTGTGGCAGAGTTTGCACCATCACTCTACAGATGGCCTGGTCCCAATTCCCCAATTTCCAGTTGTCTTTCCAGGACAGGTGACATATTATTGTGTTTATGAGGAAGGCATGACGCCTTCCTCATAAGTATGGACGACGCACAGTATTAGCAAATCATTAGTAAACCATTAGCATGCAACGATAACACCGATGCAACACCTCACATACTGTAGCCCACACACACACGCACGCACACACACACACACACACACACACACACACACACACACACACACACACACACACACACACGCACACACACGCACACACACACACACACACACACACACACACGCACACACACGCACACACACACACGCACACACACGCACACACATGCACACACACACACACACACACACAGTCACAGACACCCCTCCCACACTCACACACGGACCAATACTTTAATCCATAGCTCTCTGTGTTCTCTGTATTTCTTATGTAGGGTATTTGGCCTCCCTTGTTAATCTGCCATGGCACCTCTGATCAGAGCCCTATAAAGCTGTCAGTATTGGCCACCGCCCCTGGAAGTATGCAGTGTTAATCCCTGTAAAAAAAAGCACCGTATCTGGAGTTTGTTTGGTTTTTACGCGACGCGATCACTTGTTTACAACAGAGGCTCAGGTGAAATTCTATCGCATGAGGTCAGAACCCTCGATTCAGTAGGCCGTTCGGCACCTTGTATTTTTCCTATAATTGTGTCTGCCTGCGTATAATTATTGCAGTAAAGCCAAACAGGCTACTGCAGCGGTCTTTAGTGCATTTATGAGCTCCTTAAATGACGTAAAGCACAGTGGGAAAAGTTGTTGCAGGTAGTTAAAGTAGCTGCTGTGTGTTTGTGCTGGTGCTCTGGTGTAAGTTAAGTGGAGATGCCACACAGAACTCCATACACAGATGGACTGGAGTTGGCACATGGATGTTATACAGACCTAACTCCCAATAATAGCACCATCATTGCCCTGTAATTGGACACGTAGAAGAGAAACAACTTGCTTTCATTCAGTAACGAGCTCAGTATTTATACTGTCAATCACTGAATCATATATGCTGTAACTCCATTATTGCGGTGTCCATATTAAGACAGTCGTTACACCATTACTGTAAGAAACTAAAGACGTCTGAAGCATTACAGGGACATCATTGTCTCATTGTTTTTCTTTGCGGTTTGCATTTTTAAGAGCTGAACTTGGAGAGACAGTCTGCACAATTCTCACTCCATACAAACTGTTAGGCTATGCCAGATTTGTAAGGAGAGGGATCGATCTGACGCAAAGTCCTGGCAAAACAATGTTTGAGAAGCATGGAAAGAGCTGCTTTCAAATCCCCACCAAGCACACAAATCGGCTTAACTCCTACTTGAGCAAAAGACATTAGCCATCTTGCCTTCTGCACAAGGCCTCATTTTCATTGTGTGTATGCTGTGGTATTTCTTATTGTACAGCATATCTCCTCCCACCTCCTTTCTTCCCTCTCTCCATCCCTCTCTCCATCCCTCCTTACAAGAGACACAGACAGCCAGTCCTGTGGCTGAGAAAGGGTGTATTTTTTACTGTCTGTATCCCAGTCACATGTAGGTAAGGTTTCCATGCCCCTGTGGCTGCTGTGCCAAGCCAAACTGCCAGGCTTACACACACACACATACACACAAACAGAGCTGGGCCTCCATGCTGCTACAAATACGCAGCTTCTGGGCAGGGAGCAACAGTCCAGGGAAGGAGGGATGGAGGAGGAGGAGGAGGAGGAGTGGGGTATGCCAACAGAGTGCCAGGCCTAACTGTGACTTTCCATCCTGCGCTGTCTGTTTTTACTACACTTGCGCCGAGCCATGCCGAGTCATGCCAAGCCCTCCTGATCTCCCACATGCATACAGCAGCCACCATGTGGCAGAGGGGTGACAGACGACACGCAGCCCCCCAGATAGGATCACTCTTCTGGGGCACCAAGCCCCCCTCTATCCACCGGGTCTGGGAGTACTGCCTTCTGTCTGTTAGATTTAGGGGACAGCAGCAGAAGCAGGAAGAATATCACTAGATTAATCTCCTGCCTCTGACTGTCCAGATGGAGGCGCTGTGGTGTTCTAACTGTTTCACGCCAACATGCCAATCATTTTCAGAATCCATTTTGGGCACACAGCATGAACGAACACAGGTAGACACACACACACACACCATCACCCCCCAACACTACACACATGTACGCACGCACACACTCACACAAGCACACACACACGTGCATGCAGCACGTACACACACACACACACAATCCCCCCCACACACATACCCTCCGTACATCGACAAATGTCCACTTGCGAAGGGACCTGTTCAGGAGGGATTTATGGGACAAGGTGTCAGACAGTGGCAGGGAGGTAAGAAGAATAAACCCTCTCTCGGCTGATGCTGACAGTAGCTTATTCTGAAGGAACACAATGTTCAGATAGAAATGTGTCATGTAGAACAAACTTGTCCTGGACAACAGGCATGAAGGCATCAATGCCAGCTCTATAAATAACATTTCTATCTTGTAGCTGAACACAACACGCACACTCAGGCTGCCTCTCTAAAATACATATAGATCACAGGAGGCTGGTGAGGGGAGGATGGCTCATAATAATGTGCTGGAACGGAGTGAATGAAATTCTATCAAACACATGGAACCACGTGTTTGATGAGTTTGATACGGTTCCATTTATACCGTTCCAGCCATTACTATGAGCTCATCCTCCCCAATTAAGGTGCCACCAGCCACCTGTGATACAGATATACTGTAATGTACTGTATGTTATATGTACTTCTGTTCTTGAACATCTCTCATCATGAAAACTTCCAGGACTAGACAGACAGA
Source organism: Thymallus thymallus (assembly GCA_023634145.1). Lineage (NCBI taxonomy): Eukaryota > Metazoa > Chordata > Actinopteri > Salmoniformes > Salmonidae > Thymallus > Thymallus thymallus. Next base: position 10,046,122 of record CM042386.1, read on the forward strand.
CAAGGAGCTCAGCCTGACCTGGGTCCTGTTGGTGAGACTCCTACCCCGTATTTATCAGCACTGCTGTCTGTACTGTATTCATCAGCACTGCTGTCTGCACTGTATTCATCAGCACTGCTGTCTGCACCGTATTCATCAGCACTGCTGTCTGCACCGTATTCATCAGCACTGTTTCCTGCACCACATTCATCAGCACTGCTGCCTGCACCGTATTCATCAGCACTGTTTCCTGCACCGCATTCGACAGCACTGTTTCCTTCACCGTATTCATCAGCACTGCTAACTGCACCGTATCCATCAGCACTGCTACCTGCACCATATTTATCAGCACTGCTTCCTGCACCATATTTATCAGCACTGCTTCCTGCACCGTATTCATTAGCACTGCCACCTGCACCGTATTCATCAGCACTGTTCCTGCACCGTATTCATCAGCACTGCTACCTGCACCATATTTATCAGCACTGCTTCCTGCACCATATTTATCAGCACTGCTTCCTGCACCGTATTCATTAGCACTGCCACCTGCACCGTATTCATCAGCACTGTTCCTGCACCGTATTCATCAGCACTGCTACCTGCACCATATTTATCAGCACTGCTTCCTGCACCATATTTATCAGCACTGCTTCCTGCACCGTATTCATTAGCACTGCCACCTGCACCGTATTCATCAGCACTGTTCCTGCACCGTATTCATCAGCACTGCTTCCTGCACCGTATTTATCAGCACTGCTTCTTGCACCGTATTCATCAGCACTGATTCTGCTGCTGTAACACACAGGAGAGTGTGGGGTCCCACAGGACAAACTAGCCTACAGATTGGTACATTTGTGGAACAAAAAGAGCCATTCAATGACCTGATTGTTTTACTACTGGCTGGAGAGAAAGTTGGAGGCAGCCAGGGGTTGACTTTTCTAGCCATATTCAACCTTTCTTCGAACTCCAACTGCACGCTCACTCCGTGTCCAACCCCTCCCCACTGTTGTAAAGATAAGCTGTCAGTGTATCTGAATATCAGATTTCTCTGTTGAAGCAGAACCTTTGGCCCTGACTCGATTTCAATGATCCACAGACAGATTAAATGGGCAAAGCAGTCATACTGTGCAGGGTAATAACTGCCAGACCTCCCCCTGAACTGGTAGAGCCACAGACCCAGGACCATAGACTCTAGGACTGGCTGGGTATGGGGCACAGCCGGTTTCATAGAAGGCTCCAGGTGAGATACCTCCAGGCCACAGGAGGTTTTATTTATAAAAAAGTCAGTTAAGAACAAATTCTTAATTACAATGACGCCTTCACCGGCCAAACTCTGACGGCTCTGGGCCAATTGTGCGCCGCCCTATGGGACTCCCAATCCCGGCCAGCTGTGATACAGGCTGGATTCGAACCAGGTTGTCTGTAGTGACGCCTCTAGCACTGAGATGCAGCGTCTTTGACCACTGCCCAAAAGGTTGGTGCCACCTTAATTGGGGAGGATGGGCTCATGGTAATGGCTGGAGAGGAATAGGTGGAATGGTATCAAATACATGGTTTGATGCCATTCCATTTACTCTGTTCCAGACATTGTTGTGAGTCTTCCTTCCCCCAGCAGCCTCCACTTTTTTTTTTTTTTTTTTTTTTTTCCTTTATTTTACTAGGCAAGTCAGTTAAGAACAAATTCTTATTTTCAATGACGGCCTAGGTACAGTGGGTTAACTGCCTTGTTCAGGGGCAGAACGACAGATTTTACCTTGTCAGCTCGGGGATTCGATCCAGCAACCTTTCGGTTACGGGCCCAACACTCTAACCACTGGGCTACCTGCCGCCCCTGCTCCTGGCCCAGCAGTGTGGCTGTCTCAGGCCCGGGCTCAGGCCCATGTTTAGGTCCAGGGTGACTGATGTGTCCTGCAGTGCCATGTGACGGAGGCCGCTACCACACACACCAGCCTGTATGGTGTTATTAGACTGATGGCTCCCCATAACCAGCCCCATTCATCATACCGCACACACACACACACTTTCTCTCTCTATCTCACACACACACACACACAACCTCTTATCTAAGCACACGTGTACTTACGTGCACGCACACGCACACACACACACGCACAGACACACACACACACGTACACACACTTTCTCTCACACACGCACACACACACACACATGTACATACTCGCGCACATACACCCACACACACACAAACACAAACTTTTTCTCTAGCTCTCTCACACACACTCACACACACACACACACACACACACACACACACACACACACACACACACACACACACACACACACACACACACACACAGTATATGTAACACTTGTTTTCTTTGCTTGTAAAAATATATAAAAAAAAGAGGTAACATCAATGAACACTAATAGCTTGTGTCGTTCCTCTTATAAAGAAGCCATTTCTCCAATTCATCTGGAACTGTTATCCTACGGTGATGGACACTTATGAAAATGTTATGGTAACGTAGCTCTGGATTAGGTGTCAGCGAGCATGCAGACCGCTGTGGGGGGTTGGTGATGCCTGTGACAATGACACTGTGTCTACCAAAAGGTTTCAGATTAGGACACAACAATAAAAATAAAAATCTGGATTCTCAATTAACTAGGCACTTTGATAAAGGACATATGATTGTCATAGGTAGGTATACTATATATGTCAATTTCTAGCTCTCCACATAGTGGAAGTGTGCTGTCAGAAATCCCACTCCCCTCACAACCAGCCCTTTAACCACTAGAGGCCAGACTATTAGACTCCAAGACCACAAGGCCTCCTCTGAGTCATATAGGCTTTCTTCTGTGTGCTGAGTGTGGGGAGTGGACCTCCTCTCTCTCTCTCTCTCTCTCTCTCTTTTCTCCAGAGCCACGACTGACGGCACATTCCATACCTCCCCTCCCATCCCTTTCCTTATCAGGTCTGCTGTCTCCTGTCCCCTCTCACCTGGCCTGCAGACACAAACAAACAAACACAGACGTCCAAATCATCACTGTAAGAAAGACACCTGCTAAGAGATTGACATGGCCTAATTATCGAATTGTTCCTTACAGCTTCGCTACTGTAACCGAAAGGTCCCCATTCAAATTTCCTTTCCAAGAGGAAGGAAAACTGTTTGTGCAGTATACAGTACTCTTTACAGTCCTCAGTTAAACCAGAGGAACGGTGAATAAATTATTAGGCCACGTAATACTGTGTCTCATACTAATTGACATACAATAAGGATAAATAGTCTTGTGTTTTTGGAGGATAGGAATGCTGGAGTCTTCGGCCAACTGTAAAATACCACAGAGTGCAGGGAACAGGATGTATCAGGGATGTGTCAAAGCTGGGCCTGATGGGATAGCTGGCACCCTCCGAGGCACTGAGGCAGGCAGCCGTCCTGCCGGCCGTAGCCATAAGCCGTTCCTCTCCAGCCTGGCGCTAGTGAATTAGTAGGAATTTGTCGGGACCTCCTGATTTGTTTTCTCTTTAAACCATGCTTGTTTTCGCTCCGGGTGGAGTTTGATTATTTGGTGAATGGTCTCCTTTATAAACCGCGAGCTGGCTGTGGCCTCCACTGCCTTGCAGCCAGAGTTGGGATTCTGATTGGTTAGAGAGAGCGAGAGAGAGAGAGGTAGCCAGATCCTAGATCTGTTTGTGCTGTCTTGCCACTAATTACCACTAGCTGGGCTCAGGATCAGGCAGCTAGGTAACCTATTAGGAGATGACAACAGGTGTAGGATATGTTTACACCAGCCTACAGATACATTACCATCAGGCTTGATAAGACACCAGATAGCTTTATAGCAAACCAAATATTTTCAGTTGACCTGATTTGACCTCAAATAGGTAAACAACAACACTGAAATGGTCAGAAAATTACTCCTGAGAAGCTTTTCACAAAATATACAATATCTGAACAACTTGGTGCTATTTCATCAGGGTAAGCATGCCAGATAACCCGTTCTCCTTACCATTAGATTTCCAGGAAGAGCTGAGAGAAGATTGCCCTCATTTTCTAGTTCGCCAGCAGGCTCAGAGGACAGTAAGGTTTATCTATGGTCTCCGTGAGGAGGGAGAAGAGAACATGGAAGTAACAACAGAAAAGTCTGGTCTTGCGGCTCTGACATTTATTGATGTTCTTCCTTTGACCTGCTGCACTCAACCCACTGTGTGTTTGGAGTTCAGTGTGACCAAGACCCACCACACACATAACGAATGACAGGTGTGTATGTGTGTGTGTGTGTGTGTGTGTGTGTGTGTGTGTGTGTGTGTGTGTGTGTGTGTGTGTGTGTGTGTGTGTGTGTGTGTGTGTGTGTGTGCGTTTGTGTGTGTATGTTTGTGTGTGTTCAGACCACAGATTGAGAACATCCATAGTGTCGTCTATCTACCAGAGCCCATAGGTGATTCATAGTGTCTGGCCCAAAACCAGGCCCTGTTAAAATGCCATGCCCACAGTTCCAGTAAGAGCAGAGAAAGTGAGAGAGGGAGGGAGGGATCAGGAGAGGAAAAGGGGTGTGTACATGTGTGTTTGACATTTCAGTTGGAGAACAAGGAGAGACCACATAATCCCTGAGCTATTCCTCACCCCATTCTATTTAAAGCCACATTGTGAATGGATTATTTGACTTGTTCGGCACACGTGATTGTATTTCCATCAGTCTTACATCAGATTGTCCCAATTTTTACTATGGCACACTCTGGTTAACATGTAAGGCCAAAGTCGGAATAGGGATTGGTCATTAAAACAAATGACATGTCATTAGTATAGTTTACTGAAGGTACTGATGTCCCTCCACTCTCCATAGTCTTCTATACCATATAGTACTGGTGTTCCCTGACTGTGACTCAGTCCCAGTAGCCCTGAGCAGGACAGATGGTGTTCCCTGACTGTGACTCAGTTCCAGTAGCCCTGTGTGTTTCCTCTCCATGTGTAATGCCTATGAGAGAGAGAGAGCGAGAGAGAGAGAGAGAGAGAAAGAAAGAGAGAGAGAGAGAGAGAGAGAGAGAGAGAGAGATTCTTGTTCATGTTTCTGAAAATGTAGCTGCTGGCGCTGCCCATATCGCTAGGTGCAGATGGGGAAGCAATACATGGGGAGAGTGGGACTCCTCTGACTAGGCCTATGACTGAGAGAAAGGGAGAGAGAGGACTTTTCCACTACAGTCAGTAGCACCTGGGCCAGTGTAGCCGGGCAGGACAACCAGGCAGCCCAGGCCACCCAGCACAGCCTTTCTACCTGACCTACTTAGCTTAGCATAGCATAGCACACCGCTCCGCTTAGCTCATATCAGCTCAGCTCAGTTAAGCTACTAAGGTACAGTAGGTTCAGCTCTGAAGACCCCATGGATAATCATTTGAAAATGGGGACTAAAGGCAGTAGACACATTGACAGTCTGAGTGAACGCGTGGCATGCAGGGCTTGAGGTTTGAGGTGTACATGCATGTGAAACGCAGGTCCTTGTTTAATTTCATTTTTCCCCCAGAGAAGAAATACTACTTACAGACACCGAACCTACACAACTCTGAACGCCTTTAAAATTAGTAACAATGCATAAAAAAGGTTGGCTCCCAAAAGCGCACATTAGGATTTCAGCTTTTTCTTGCCTTGAATAAACATAATCCTTACTATTCACGTCCCAGCTCGCAAGTAGCCATCACTGTAGAGCGGCCTGGCTTTCACTAACTTCTTGTATTAAGTTCCCCCAATAGGGACAGGTTACAGAGAGTCGCTGCCAACAATGTCCATAGAGTACAAATGTTTATTTAAAACGTTATGTTCAAGTATTGGCTCAGGTAGAGCGCCTGTCTATCAAGTGTTTTCCTCCGAGCCCAAGCCAGAGCCCATCTCATACGAAGTCCCGCAGTATATTGTGAGCCTGTCAGCTTGGAGTGAGCGAGTCAGTGTTGCCCCGTCCAAGCAAAATAAGTTAGGGGACTGAGTAGATTTCATGTTATAGTCTGGATATAGAATATCTCACCTACTAGTAGGAAAAATGTAGCAGTTAACATTAATATCTGATACCTTCTTTCTTTTTGCTTGGTTCAAACTTGAAGTCTGTATTTAATTAGCTCTAAATGTATTGTGTTTCATATGCAGCGAAACACTCTAAAAGTTGATTTTTTTTCCTCCTCTTGGTCGAAGGGCTGTTGCTGTGCCTCAACTCCTGGCTAGGTCCTAGGTCCTAGGTAAATTACTGAAGGTTCAAGGTATCACGTTTTCCAGTAGCAGTGCGGAACCACAGCCAAATATCCCATCCTAAACAGTTACTTATACCTTTATAAAAAGCTCTATGAAAGTAGTATTGCATGTAAAACATTCTAGGCTACTCTCATCAGTAGGATTGTATGTTTTTATTTTTTTATTTCACCTTTATTTAACCAGGTAGGCCAGTTGAGAACAAGTTCTCATTTACAACTGCGACCTGGCATGAGTAATAATGGACATGATACAGCTGCACCCCGCTGCTACTTACCAACCATGATGGTTTCTTGTATTTACTCTAGTGTTTATTTGACTTTCAGGGGAACCGATCCCTCATTATCCCTGTACACAGCAGCCTTACTGTACACATGTTCGTGGGATCTTCGCCCATGTGCGTTACACCTCCGGAACGTTTGCCCGCACCGCCAGACAAAAGCCAAGAGCAACTGCTCGATGCTCAAAAGACATTTACAATCAGGCCAATGCCCTTTTTTATTGTGCCAGTGGCATTAACCAGTTTAGGAGACTCTTCCAAAACTAACGATAAAGGTCCTGAACCTGAAATCCTACCATGATGCTATTGTCTGATTTGGCTAATTATGAGGCAGGTTTTATACAAGGGCCTGCACATGCACAGTACTAAGCAGAAGGGGTTTGTTTTGCAAGGCTTTACTGTATCAAAACAAACATAGAAACACAAATGTGAATATGCATAATATACATACAAAAATAGCGAACCAACAGGAGTTCATCTCCAGCACTGATCTTTGTGTCAGCCCTCCTATCATTTTTCGAAATTATCCCCACCAGATTTCAAAGAAAAACATAACCTAAATAAGTGCCCACGAATCTGATAAAGCTATTTGTTTTGGCAATATCGAGCATAACTCTACATATCTTCACATCAGGTCATAGTACATTATAAGGAGGTAAAATTACTGTTTGGTCTGTAGTTGAAGCGTAAACCTATCAGGCCGCACATTAAACAATTTGACTGACGGTACGTTTTGCTCTCTTAGGTTCTTATTTCCCTTAACATTTGCGAGAGAACGCCTCGTGATATTTCCGTGTCCCAAGAGCAAAGTGGAACAGATGACATCATCAAGCTGCGTCACAGGCAGACGGTGTTGATAAATGACACGTCGGTCATGTTGTTCTTGTGACTGATGCCTGGTTGAGGTCTCCAGGGCCTTCTAGAAATCAACAGTAGGCAGACTAGCAAAATAAGTGACTAAGATTGCAAGTACTGCACATACAGGTGTACTGTAGGCTAGTAAATTGACATCACTTACAGTTGACACCCGGGCAAATAGGGTAATTCAGAACAGTCCTCAGTCCCATTTCAGTCCATAGGATTTCAGGTCCCATACAACATCAGTTAGAAGCAGTTATGATAGCAGCACAGAGGGGTTGGCTGTGGTTTTGTGATAGGCTGGGAGAGAGGCATGGAAGAAGTTAAGAATGAGATGTGGCTCATTAGCTGTCAATCAGATAATCCCAGCCGCTGACATGAGCATTAGGGTGTAATTACCTGTGTTAAACAGGCAGCACAGCCCATGCTTTTTGGCACAGCGTAACACATCATATCTGATCAGAGTGGGCCTAGGCTTGGCAACCACAGTCTCCTCGACCTGTGCCAAAGGCCCCTCTGCTAAACACACACACACGTGCAAGCATGCGCACCCAATAGACTTCCAATACATCTGATGATGATGTTGATGATGAGGAACTGTGAACAGACACATTAGTCTTCTTCTCGTGTTAGAATAATGAAGACAGCGGATGAGATAGAAAGAGGAAGAGGAGAAGGTTTGACCGATTCAATTATGGGATTATGAGCTAGACATGGCTACACTTCATACCCCATTGGTTTCCAGAGCTACGGCCCTCTTATAAGACTCACCGTAATTTGTACCACATGTGCCTCCATGTCTCTAAGTAAAAATGGGATGTTTCAGACGCTTTTGTTCCAGAAGCGTAGTAAAAAAAATAAAGGCCCAGAAAGTAATCTTAACCTCGAAGCTCCTCCCCTCTGACTTCTCACTCCATTTCTGCCTCTGACAGGACAGGACGGGGGCGGAGTCAGATGATAAGGTGGGATAGATCCTGTTTTGGAGGAGAGGCTCAGCAGACAGGCTTGGCACGAAGAAAGACAGACAGGCATACAGACAGGCTTGGCATGAAGACATACAGACAGACAGACAGACAGGTTTGGCACGAAGACAGACAGACAGACATACAGACAGGCTTGGCAGGCAGGCAGGCAGACAGACAGGTTTGGCAGACAGACAGACAGGCAGGCAGGCAGGCAGACAGACAGACAGACAGACAGACAGACAGACAGACAGACAGACAGACAGACAGACAGACAGACAGACAGACAGACCTGGCAGGCAGGCAGGCAGGCAGGCAGGCAGGCAGGCAGGCAGGCAGGCAGGCAGGCAGGCAGGCAGGCAGGCAGGCAGGCAGGCAGGCAGATAGACAGACAGACAAGTTTGGCACACAGACAGACAGGCTTGGCAGGAAGACAGACATGCTCTATTGGAGGTAAGGTAGACAGGATGGGGAAGACAGACAGACTGAACTGCAGTAACCACCATACCACATGGCTCCCTCTGTCACCTCCACTGCTCTGGGGGCTTGTATAGCCTACCTCCGTATCAGTGGAGGCTCCTCTGAGGAGGAAGGGGAGGACCATCCTCCTCAGTGAATTTCATAAAAATAAAAACAGTAAAATATTAAAGTTATCCTTTTTAGATAAAACTATACTAAATATATTCACGTCACCCAATAATTGATTCAAATACACTATTTTGCAAAGCAGGTCTACAGTAGCCTCAACAGCAATCTGTAGAGTAGCACAATGGTAGTTGGAGGACAGCTAGCTTCCGTCCTCCTCTGGGAACATTGACTTCAATACAATACAGAACCTAGGAGGCTCATGGACTATTGATCATACATTGAGCTGGGTGAATGGAATATGAATGACAGTCATCCAACATGCTGTAAAAGAAATATGTCCATGCTCATAAAAAAAGAAACAATCCTCCCTCATCTTAAACGGCACTGACCACCACTGCTCCGTAACTCCCCTGAGACGATCTTAACAGTGTGGCTCAGAGTCCGCTCTCTGACACGGGCCTCATGTCATGTATGTCAACCTTCACTTGTGACAGCTTGCGGAAGTCACAACCAATAGATCACTACCAGATCAGGCTTCCAGAGATCCAAAGATCCAGTGGAGATATGTTCCAAATTAGGACGTTGAGTAAAATAGTGATTGCAGTGATTGTTGTACTTTGGCCATGTGTCTTTCATATCCTTGTATGTGTCCCTCCTGGATCGGTCATCTGGGTGCTTTATGACATGATTCACAGTTCCACAGCAGAGTGGAGCCTTGCGTTGAAAGCATGACAGACCTGCTGTCTCCACTGTTCATCACATGACAAGAGCAATGGGTCTTGTCCTCAGACACCTGATGATAAACATTGTGACATCAAGAGGAGCATGAGGTCATATCTGTATCTGTGGATGATCTAACCACTTTGAAGCCGTGATATATCCCCCCTGAGGGCACGTGAGCTTGGAGCTCTGCCATATGCTGAGTTATGCAATATCAAAGGCCTCTTTGTATGATAACAAAGATGCTTGTTGTCAGAGTGTACATATGGTTTGTACAAGTCCTCAGGGGCCAATGAGGCAATCACACCAGCTGCCTGTAGCTGTGGTCCATTTGAACTAATGCACCGAGACATCACTCCATAGTTTAGGATAAATCACATTTATGAAAGAGTGGTTGTTTTTGCAGCATATCAAACTGTATTATCACACATCACCTCATTTGGCATGCTTGTTCAGATGGAGTAAACTGCAGTCTCTTACAGTGAAAAGTGTAATATGTGAATGTGGTTACTAGGGAAGCTGTGAGTGGAACAGGCCAGGGTACCAGTTGTCACCTTGTCAAGGCTGTGGTTACTAGGGATGCTGTGAGTGGAACAGGCCAGGGTCCCAGTTGTCACCCTGTCAAGACTGTGGTTACTAGGGAAGCTATGAGTGGAACAGGCCAGGGTCCCAGTTGTCACCCTGTCAAGACTGTGGTTACTAGGGAAGCTATGAGTGGAACAGGCCAGGGTCCCAGTTGTCACCCTGTCAAGACTGTGGTTACTGGGGAAGCTGTGAGTGGAACAGGCCAGGGTACCAGTTGTCACCCTGTCAAGGCTGTGGTTACTAGGGAAGCTGTGAGTGGAACAGACCAGGCATGAGCAAGGCGACGACCCCTCCATCCGTCCCTCCTTTAACCCCCCCCCCCCCCCCAATCAATCAATCAAATGTATTTATAAAGCCCTTTTTACATCAGCCGATGTCACAAAGTGCTATACAGAAACCTTAAAGCCACAAACAGCAAGCAATGCAGATGTAGAAGCACTCCCTAGAAAGGCAAAAACCAAGGAAGAAACCTAGAGAGGCACCAGGCTCTGAGTGGTGGCCAGTCCTCCCCTCCATCCCTCCGTCCTTTAACCTCCATCCCTCCCTCCTTTAGCCTCCATCCCTCCCTCCTTTAACCCCCCCCCCTCCTACATCCCTCCCTCCTTTAACCTTCCTACCCTCCATCCCTCCCTCCTTTAGCCTCCATCCCTACCTCCTTTAACCCCCCCTCCTACATCCCTCCCTCCTTTAACCTTCCTTCCTTCCACACAGTCTGCCTTTCACCTCCTCCTGTTTGCACAAAGGGTAACTTATCCACCTTCTCTATCCCCCCCCAATATGAACCTAAGCCAGCCCTGACCACAGCTTAATAAAAACCTGACTCCCTGAAAACCAGTGCCAGGGATCAGCTTGGATCAGGCCTGAGGTAGATGGCTGTGGGTTGGGTTGGGCTCGGCTGGGTTGGGTTGGGGGCGGAGGATGGCTACCATCCAGCCTGGTGTTAATTTAGATTAGGCCTTAGTTAGCTAGGAGAGCTGGAGAGGTACATGCACTCTCCCTAGATCTCTGTCTCTTTCTGTCTTGCAACTTCTTCAAGTACAGTGAAATGACTTTTTTTTGCAAGCTCTTTCCCAACAAAGCAGTAATCAATATCAGTAGTAAAAATATTGAATTATAAAACAAAGTATAACAAAAACACACAAGAAATCGAAATTAGAAGAACATGAAGAAATGTAAAGCCGGAGTTTGCAAGACGGCAGACATACAGTGCTCTTTCACACGGTCCATAGGAGGGGTGCGTCACTTGAGTGAGTTGAGTCACTGACGTGATCTTCCTGTCCGGTTTTGCGCCCCTTCGGGCTCGTGCGAGGGAGGATATTTTTGTGGGCTATACTCATCCTTGTCTCAGGGTAGTAAGTTGGTGGCTGAAATCCCTCTAGTGGTGTGGGGACTGTGGGGTAATATCCTGCCTGGTTGGCCCTGTCCGGTTGGCCCTGTCTGGGGGCATCGTCGAACAAGGCCACAGTGTCCCCGATCCCCCCTGTCTCAGCCTCCAGTAACTATGCTGCAATAGTCTATGCGCCGGGGGACTAGGGTCTGTCCTATCTGGTGAAAGTCTCCTGTCTTATCTGCTGTCCTGTGTGACCTTATGTATGCTCCCTCTAATTCTCCCATCTCTCTCTCTCTCTCTCTCTCTCTCTCTCTCTCTCTACCGCACTTGCTGTCTCGGCTATGCTCGGCTATGTAGTCCACTGACCTGTTGCACAGTCTACAACCACTGTGATTATTATTTGACCCTGCTGGTCATCTATGAACTTTTGAACATCTTGAAGAACGATCTCTTATAATCTCCACCCGGCACAGCCAGAAGAGGACTGGAAACACCTCAGAGCCTGGTTCCTCTCTTTTGGTTTCTTCCTAAGTTCCTGCCTTTCTTGGGAGTTTTTCCTGGCCACTGTGCTTCTACGTCTGCATTGCTTGCTGTTTGGGGTTTTAGGCTGGGTTTCTGTATAAGCAGTTTGTGACATCTGCTTATGTAAAAAGGGCTTTCTAAATACATTTGCCTTAATTTGATACAGTACTGCGCCATCTTCCATCACCAATGAAGGATGATCTTCTTTTCCTCACTGTTTGGGATGTGCGATAGTCCTGACTCCTGACAGACATCCAAATCCCCCTTCTTCCCCAAACAAATCAAACTAGGAAACCCCACAGCCTCAGCGGACCAGCCTCAGAGTATTGGAGTTGACAAATGTCATTAAAATTCATCCTCTCATAACAGGCCTTTCATCACCTTCATCAAAACAAGGATATGCTAACGACGAGAAGCTAGCCCGTAGGGACGCCACAGCCAGGATTGGGTTACACTTCAGGGGGGCACCGCTGGCTAGCGCTCATGCTAATGCCTGGAGGAGTCTCCATCAGGAACCTGGGACTTCAAAAGGCTTTCATCACTTATTAGCTTGAACCTAGCCACAGTGACAAAAGGAAAGTTTGGACAAACCGCCAAAACATGTTGTCACACAGTGGAGTTCTCAACGTCTACCCAGCCCCAGATAAGTTAATGGTTAGAAAGCTTTAACTGAGGGACGTCTAACCACTTGAGAGAACACACTGACATGAGTGGTTAGTTAGTCACTCAGAAGCTAACAATCTGTCAATAGCCTAATGGTGAAATACGCAAGCCTCAGAATTATCCTGCCTGCTGTACTTGCAATATTATGCCTATAAGCCAATATGATAAAGAAATGTAGGTACAGTGTAGTATTATAATACTCAAGACCTCCGAAGTACAGTGGTACACATACATGCTAGATAGTGTAAATACTACTGTAGTGTAGAACTGCTGAGGTTATTTTCCACAGTGTGTCTCTTGACCAGCTGGCAGTATGATTTAGGTCCTAGGTCTGGCCTTGACATGTTAGAGCTCAGCCACAACTCAGAGCCAGGCAGGGAGAGGGAGTTGTTCGATGTAAATCTCAGTCTGCCTTGATAATGTGACAAAGAGTTCCTGCCCTCCTCTCCCTCTCCGGACTGGACCAGCTCTCGATTCAGCTACAATTTCTGAGAGACAAAATTATCTCTGTAGCACACGCTAATTCTGCTGGGATATTGAACTCATTGTGTTCTGTAAAAAGCTATTGAATGAGATGGAGAAGTCCTTTGGTTCAACTTGTTCGTCGCAATTTTCAAGCCAATCTTCCAGTATGAGCCAGCAGTTCGGGTTGCGCTGTGCAATCTACCTTTTAAACCACATGGCTCTGGCTAGCGTCCAGCTTTCAATGTTTACAGGACGTTTCCTCCTTCGTCCCAGCGCCAGTGATCAAGAAGAGTCAAACAAAACACACACACATACATACACACGCTCAAGACCAATGGGAAGCTGATTAATAAAACACTAAAATAAACATCCATTTTAATCAACTGTGGTCTTGACTTTGCTTTGATGTGATTTCCTAACAATCACTGTGTTGTCTAATATCCAATATGCTAATGTTCTGTTGGTGACATTCCAATACCCTTCTCAGTTATGGGCTACATTGTAACTCATTATTAGGTTAATTCTCCGCTCTGTTGGAGCTGTTTGACTGTACTGTGCAAGCTCCCATTGTATCCTGTGCATGGCAAAGCTAGTCTTCCCTAGTGATGACCCACAGTAGTTGAGAACATGCTGTTTTCACATGTTTCCAGGACACATTGTAAACCCTGTTACTCCGTTCTCCTGTGGATGGGGAGCAGACGGCATGGAAACATTGTGCTGACATACATGTAACAGGACCATGCCCCGTCAGCCTGCAACAATCCACATGTGTTTCCAATGGGAGGCCAGCCATTAAAGCTTTCTGCTGCCCTAAGTGTAGGCGACAGACCTGTGGGTGCATGTTTGAACCAGACGCATGGGGTTGTGATGTGGGTGTGGTAGGCCAGCGGCGTCCACTTGCTAGCGGATAAGCAGCCGGCGGGATTGGGTTACCGTGTGGCTGAGGCATGTCTAACGAGGATAGACATCAGTCTCCTTCAGAAATGAGTGTACTGGCAATGGGATTCAGACTGTGTGTGTGTGTGTGTGTGTGTGTGTGTGTGTGTGTGTGTGTGTGTGTGTGTGTGTGTGTGTTTGTGAGAGAAAGAGAGATAGAAGTAAATAAGATACGTAATTTTAAATCCAAAACAAGTATCACACATGTATCAATGTGACATAAATCACAGCCAGAGTAGAGACAACAAATGACCCATGTCAACCAAAAGGCATTTATTCCTCTACAAGGTAGCAACTGGTTGGAACACACACATGCACACACTCTATCACCATGGCCCAATGGAAAAATATCTTACATTTTAATAATACACAGTTAAGTAAAAGTTTATATTTTCAACGGTAGACCAAATAAATGTGCTGGGTAAACGGGCACAGGATTCTGGCCGTTTAGAGCTCTTTTCCAAAGCAAAGGTCCCTGGGAAGTGGAGAGGGGAGAGAGGGGAGAGAGGGGAGAGAGGGGTTCTGGGTCTGTGTATTTGTTCAGACATTCGCTCTTGTGATGTCATCTTTAGACTATAAACATGTATCTATTTTTTTTTATAATGTCAGACTAGTCCACCCAAGGAGGGTCATTAGCCACCATGCTAAGGGAAGGATCAGGTACTCATTTGTGGCCAAAAACATCTCTAAATTACCTGCTCTGAACACTTTGTGGCTGTGTTAAAGTGTTCTTGTTACCCACATCATTTTATGAAGGACCAATTTGAGGCATGTCCCTCCTAGTATTTATTCTCCCACTCATTGTAAGGCATGTACTGTTCACAGCAGGAAGAGCAAAGAGAAACTTGTCATTAGCATGTTGGATATGTATTCGTATTCATATGGTTTAGTGGTCTGCTGACTTGACTAATAAGTCACAGCAATAGATGGCAACCAGTCAGCAACATAAACACGTCATTGGTTGGCTCCTTTCTTTTTTTAGTATGGCCTTATTTTTTATAACATAACGTTATCATTATTAGCTTTGTCTTGGCCAGGTCGGAGTTGTAAATGAGAACTTGTTCTCAACTGGCCTACCTGGTTAAATAAAGGTGAAATAAAAAAATATAAATACCTATATTTTCTAATGTTCTAAAATCAGAGCCGATTAGATAGAGTGCTGATTTCTGTGGAATTTAAATAAACCTGGGGTGTAGAAAGATGTTGAAGGTGGCCTCTTCTAGACCTCCCAAGATGATGGTAAACCAACATCCCATCTCCCACTCCGGCCAGGCCAGGTTGGCAGGGGCTGAGGTGGACAAACTATGGGCTGAGAGGGCTGACTGTGGGCGTGTGGAGCTACCGTGAAGTGGCCTAGCCTAGGGCTGCTTGATATGCTATGAAAGGGACATTAGAGCAGTAGAGCAGGGTGGAGGGAGGGTGGAAGGGGGCCTAATGCTTGGGGTATACACCCCACTGTTAGTAACACTGGCTCCCTTTGAACTCCTGGCTTTATTTTTACGTCACGGTCCGACCACTAAGAAAACAATAATGCCACAGCGTGTTTCCTTAACTAACCAAACACACAAGCTAACCACTGTGGACCTCTCGTCCGTCCAATCTCTCTCTCTCTCTCCCTCTCTCTCTCTCTCTCTCTCTGCCCTACTTCTTGTAATATCTTCTCTTAACTGTCTTCTCTTGGTTATAATCATGTCAAACTGTTGACCTTGACGGACTGACATTCACATCTTCATCACCATTTCCTGTGTGTCAGTATGTGATGTACGATGAATGACGCATGCTGCCTTTACCATGGCAACACCAAGTTTCCACACCAACACCAGGTGACCATGTCCGTAAACCTACAGCGCTGACCTCCAGTGTTGCCATGGTGCGTTGCCCCCCTCGACCAGGTCTGACGCCCACCCTGACCGCTGAACCACGGTGACTATGGTAAAAGGCAACGTCCGCGTCATCCTGTGGCTTCATGTTTTTAAAGACACAGACACAGGCCTCCGTGGGGTTAGGCCACACACAGCTCCGTGTGGATGAAGTGGATCAGAGGTAAACATGCTAAGGTTTTGTCTCTCCCACAGTGCACTCAGAGTACAGGCTCGTAGAAAAAACATAATGAAGATCTGGGGGAGGTCTTTACACAAGATGGGCCTCATTTTATTGTAATAGAAAACAACAGCATTACTCGAGAATGTACTGGCACTGGGCCTGACATACAGTCAGATATACTTGGCTATTGAAATAACATGATATCAACATCAGCACCCCCAGCAAAAAAAAAACAGATGAACAATTTATAGTCTGACTGTTCTTCCTCACAGTCCATGTGAGGCAAGACGATGTTAATCTGTTCTCTAATTGGCTGTGTCCTCTAACCCTGCCTCCTGGGGTGTCTGTCAGAACACACATGACTTCCAGGGCCCATGGAGGCCATGACAGCCTCAGTAGGCCCTTGTATCCATGATGACCCCATGTCCTCGACGACCCCGACAGGTATGTGCAGCGGGTCTACGTTCTACCTCACTGGACTGTGTTCAGAACCAGAACTGAAAAACAACATTGGATGGACATGATTAGGATTGCCTCAGACGTGCAGGAGGAGATGCCAGTAAACTAAGTTTAGGTGCCAGAATATGAAAATTGTGTAATGAGTGAAAGGATGACATGGATATTCCTAAGTATATGGAGATTCGTAAGAAATAAAAGAGAAAAACATATTTCTGCCACCAAGTCTGCATCAAGCTATATCATAACGGGGTGAATGGGTTTTTCTCTATGTGCTAGTGGTCTACCTGCCCCTTTGCCCTTCCACTCGCCAAGTGCCCTTTTTGGTGGTGGTATAACATATATTTTTGTTGTTGTTCAAGTTTGGACGGAGGAGATGGAACTCCCGGATGATGTTGCGGTCCATGATGTCGCCACCAGGACCCAAGAGCGCTCCTCAAGACCGTACCCCTCCCGGTCCACTAGGTACTTGAGCCGACCCCCACAACATTGGGAGTCCAAGAGGGACCTAACAGCATAGGCGGGGCTCCCCTTGATGTCCAGGGGAGGCGGAGGGGTGTCATGGGGGATGGCATCAGCCAGGGGACCAGGAACCACCGGCCTGAGGAGGGCAACATGAAAAGAGGGTGAGATCCGGTAGTTAGTGGGGAGCTTTAATCTATATGTTACCTTCTTGATCATCCCAGGGGCGATGAGGAGGGAGACAGTGGGGCGGGTCTTGGAGAAAACCTCCTGCAGGCCTTGGTATACCTCCGGGATGTTGGGCTGAAGGGCAACCACAGGACTCTTGACCGACGTGGAACCACAGGGAAAGGTAAAGCAGGTTCTCCGGCATTCGGGTTCCCAGTCCGTGATTGTCATCCTCGACAATGAGATGGTGGGGTCATGACATTGGAGCCATGAGAGGCCGAGAATTATATTTTGTACGGGTGCACTGATGATGAAGAAGGGAAGGCTTTCTTGATGTATGGACTTCATGGTGAGTGGTGCTGTGATGTGTGTGATCCCAGTGGTCGAATATCCAGCGCTTGAACCGAAAATGGAGAGGTGATGTTCAGGGAGGAGGCAAGGGCCTGGTCAATAAAATTCCCCACGGCACCGGAGTTCACTAGAGCTGTAGACACAACACTTGAGGGACAGCCAGCTATTGAAATCGATACTAGAAAGGGTTTGGCGGAAAGTGATGATGATGGAATACTCACGCCTAACCCAGGATATGGATGATCACAGGGCCATCCTTCTACTCGCGTGGACTCCGGGTTGGAACGTACCAGACACCGTTGAAGCTGATGCGCCTCCTGACCGCAATAGGGACAGAGCCCCAGCTGTCTCTGACAGCGTCGCTCAGCCACGGGAAGGCGTGTGGCCCCCACCTCCATGGGTTCAGGCTCTGACGGTTAACGGAGGAGGGGATGGGGGTGCCGACGCTCCCGAAGAAAGTTGTACAGATGGATGGCATCACGATGAGTGCGTCCAAGGATTTGGTGTCGTCTTGGCTCGTCAACTCCATCCGGACCTCTTCGTGCAGTCTTCTTCTAAAATAGGGTGTGTGAGAGAGTGCCATCTCATTCCATCTACTGGATCCTGCCCCTGTCCGGAAGGTGAGGGCGTACGCCGCAGCGGTCTGGCATAGTTGGAGTAGGCACTCACCCCCCTCACTGCCCTTCGGTGGATGATCGAAGAACCCCCTGAACAGAGCCATGAACCTCTCATAGGAGCCCAGCTCCTCCTCTCCTCTCTCCGGTCAGCAGGGAACTAACCGTGGAAACCTTGGACCTCTCGGTGGTGAGGGCTCCCATCTGAGGGGCGAAATATAGGGAGCACTGGAGTAGGACGCCATGGCGTTTAGATGGAGTCCCTTCATATTTGTCCAGGAAGGACAATCAGGCATCGCTGACCTGGGCAGAATGCTGGATGGGCTGGGGTGCTGGCTCGCTGGGTCGACTTGTGGTAGAGAATCCTCAGCTAGTTGAAGGTGATGCGAGGCGTTGAAAAACGTGGAGAACCTCATCCATATTCGTGCCCAGTTGCGCCAGCTTGTCGTGGTTTTGGCGAAGTAGGTGTCCCTGTTCGCCGACCATCTGGGAGATGTCTTAATTATCTGCTGCTTGCATTTGTTGAGGCAGTATTCTGTAATGGAGATGCAGGGAGTCAGGTAGCAGGTGCAGTTGGTTCAGTTTATTAATGACGAACTTGGAGAGATTCAAAACAAGAGTCTGGACAAGAAAACTGAACCAATACTGCCTGATGAGTGAGGCTACAGAGTCCTAGATAAGTAATCAAGGTAGTGATGGAGTCCAGGTATGCATAATGAGGGCGCAGGTGTGCGTAATGAAGGTTACCAGGTGTTCGTAATGATGGGTTGCCATGATCGGTGGTTAGTAATCTACTCTACTGCTCTATTCCTCTACTCTACTGCTCTATGCCTCTACTCTACTGCTCTATGCCTCTACTCTACTGCTCTATGCCTCTACTCTACTGCTCTATGCCTCTACTCTACTGCTCTATGCCTCTACTCTACTACTCTATGCCTCTACTCTACTGCTCTATGCCTCTACTCTACTGCTCTATGCCTCTACTCTACTGCTCTATGCCTCTACTCTACTGCTCTATGCCTCTACTCTACTACTCTATGCCTCTACTCTACTGCTCTATGCCTCTACTCTACTGCTCTATGCCTCTACTCTACTACTCTATGCCTCTACTCTACTGCTCTATGCCTCTACTCTACTACTCTATGCCTCTACTCTACTGCTCTATGCCTCTACTCTACTGCTCTATGCCTCTACTCTACTGCTCTATGCCTCTACTCTACTGCTCTATGCCTCTACTCTACTACTCTATGCCTCTACTCTACTACTCTATGCCTCTACTCTACTACTCTATGCCTCTACTCTACTGCTCTATGCCTCCATGCAAATGCAATGATATGCATGCAATGCTTTATTATAAAGGTGAACAATGATAATTATCACGCTAGCTAACTAGCAGATTTACATCAACCATCAACATCAATGATAAGCTGATGGCCTACCCTATTTTCCATGTCAATCATGTCTTTAAAAGGCTCTGTAACTAGTTTGATTACAATTTAAATAGGCCTTTTCGCTACAGTGGCAGTTAGTATGTTCTGATTTTCGAGATATGAATTATGAAAGTTAAATGTTTTTTTTTGCCTTTTTTTCACCAGGCATTAAGCAGCTGCCCCTGAAAGGTCTATACATGGCCCTGACCACACAGACTGTATAAAACGTATACTGTTGAGACTGTGTGGTTTGGCCATTTCCATGCATCACATATGTATGATTTTTTTACTGAGACTGATTTCAGAAAACTCTTAATCTAAGTCATGTTTGCTCTGAGGGCCACATAGATGTTGTCTATCTAGTCTGTGAAAGTGTGACCCCTGGTCTGCCTCTTCATTATCTCATTTACACTGCTGTGGAGTGGCCCCTGGGTCTGCTATTAGTTCATACATAGCGCTGTTTTCACTGTAGGGCTAAAGCTAACAGTCTTGGACCCAGAGATGTCAACACACTCACTCTCTCTCTGGCCCGGTGTGAGCCTCGGGCTACAGTAGAGAACCACACTGTTACTAAAGCTGGAGTGGTAACACACATGCAGGAAGGCTCAAATCTCAAACCCTTGTCCCCCTCAAATGATTATGAAAAATAACTGTATACACTTAGTGTACAAAACACTCTGTGACCAAAACCGTAGACCAGATGAATCCATGAGACAATTGATAGGTACTTTATTGATAGGTACTTTATTGATCCCCCGGGGGGGAAATTTCATAAGAGACATGGATTGTGTATGTGTGCCATTCATGGTGAATGGGCAAGACAAAAGATTTAAGTGCCATTGAACGGCTTATAGTAGTAGGTGCCAGGCGCACCGGTTTGGGTCAAGAACTGCAATGTTGCTGGGTTTCTCACGCTCAACAGTTTCCCATGTGTATCAAGAATGGTCACCCACCCAAAGGACATCCAGCCAACGTGACACAAATGTTGGAAACATTGGAGTCAAAATGGGCCAGCATCCCTGTGGAATGCATGTAGAGTCCATGCTCCAACGAATTAAGGCTGTTCTGGGGGCAAAAGGGTCTGCAACTGAATATTAGGAAGGTGTTCCTAATGTTTTGTACACTCAGTGCAGCGTATCTGGTCAACAGCATGACATGTTGCTTTTGACATGACAGAATACATGCTGTACTGTATTAATTTCTCATAAGAAAGGAAAAGGGAACTGAACATTGTTAATTTATAGAGCAGATGTGTTATTGATATCTAGTAGCTACTCATGAATTACTCTGCTCCGTTAGACGGTCGAGGGTTAACGGGAGTTTTGCGCCTAGGGAGGGTACATTACTTTATGACCCTTTAGTGCAGTAATATGACTATTGTCTATTACACAATAACATTATACTAAGATGAAAGAGCAGGGGAGGAGGAGGAGGAGGAGGAGGAGGAGGAGGAGGAGGAGGAGGAGGAGGAGGAGGAGGCATTTATCCACCAGATTTCTCTGCAGTGATCGTATGATGGGAATCCCAAACCTGGCCCTTTTAAGTCGGACTCATTCAGACTTTCTCAAAACTAACAGTTTGACAGAGCTGCAGTTCGGTTCTTCATACAAAAAAATCCCATTTGTGTTTGTGTAAAGTTGAGGTTCACCAGAGAGGTAATCAAGCAAAGTTTATGTGCATTGCTTCACCTACCTTCCTCCCCTAGCACTTCCGTATACTTAAACACACATGCGCGCACACACACACACACACGCACGCACGCACGCAGACACACACACACACACACACACACACACACACACACACACACACACACACACACACACACACACACAGTCCTATAGGTCGCATTGGTGTGAACAATACAGCCGTCAATGCAGTGATTCTGAGGTGTTCAATATACGTATGTTTACCCTTGACCTCCAAATTCCATCCTCTTTCTTTTTGTCCCATCTTATCCCGTTGACAATCCTGCTTCCTCTCTGCTTGCTGTCAGACGGCAAAATAAACAGGACTTTGATAAGCTGAGCAAGTGCCCTTCCCTGAACACCCCCTCCTCTCCTGACCTCTGACCTTTTCTTGTGGGTTCCAGTTGGGGTCCGGAGGGGTGTGTTTGAGAATTTCCAGCTGACCCTGTCCAGAGAGAAACTGTCTGTAAACACTTAGAGTGGATTAGGCTGGGTGAGTAGGGAGGACTGTTTACTTACGTGACGTCCCACCAACCAGCTGACTTTGGCTAGGCCCGGGTCGTGATCGTGACCGTTCCAGGGGTGACGGGGTCACACCTGTGCCTTCAGAAATAACTCTCTGACTAGACCAAACCAGAGCTTTGGACGGGTGAAGCTGATGGGCTGGTTGATCGTCAGCATTTGTCTGGACTCATCTGTGTAAAGCAGCATCAGGCATCCATCCACAATTTTGCTAGCAACACTGGTTGCTATACTTAATCCTTAATGATTTCTTCCTCTCTTAAGATACTGGTATGAATATCAAGGCTTACATTTTCCTTGACGTTTTTGTGAGAATGACGTCTTGAACCTCCTTGACTGTGTCAATAACAAAACTGTTTCTCTGGCCTTTTTCAGTTTTTCCTGTTATGAGGGATTTCCATGGTTACGTTTCGAAACCAGGAGGTGTGTGAGAACAGAAGTGCAAGATACAGAGAGAGTGAGAAAGACAGAGAGAGATAGAGCTCCCTCAGGGTTTGGTTTGGAGGCTTTCAGAAGCCAGTGAGAATTGGTCAGAGAGAATGTTTTCTTCTCTTTAGAGCAAAACACTTAAGACCACAACCGCAAGAGGTTCTTGGATGTCTGGGCTCAATATGGAGAATGTGAGTATGTATTTCATATTGAGCATCTGTTAGTGGGTCAGGAGTTAGGAGGAGACCAGAGTGCACTTGTGAATGCTGAGAGAGAGAGAGAGAGAGAGAGAGAGAGAGAGAGATCCAATTTTGATAAACTCCCATATCTATTGGGTGGAATACCACAGTGTGCCATCACAGCAGCAATATTTGTGACCTGTTGCCACAAGAAAAGGGCAACCAGTAAAGAACAAACACCATTGTAAATACAACCCATATTTATGTTTATTTAACTATTTGCACACTGTATATAGCCATAATATGACATTTCAAATGTCTCTATTCCTTTGGAACTTTTGTGAGGGTAATGTTTACTGTTCATTTAAAAAAAAAAAAAAACACTTTTGTTATATTATCTATTTCACTTGCTTTGGCAATATAAACATATGTTTCCCATGCCAATAAAGCCCTTTGAATTGAATTGATAGATGATTGTTCATATGGCCAGGTGCAGATGGGGAAGGTATAGCCACACTAAATGGGGAGATTGGGACTCCTCTGTATAACTACCCAGATTACTCCACTACATCCATGACCATTGCTCTCCATACCATTCATCATTGCCTACCTTCGTTATTTTGAGTCCATGGTTTGGAGCTAGTTTCCTGGGGTTTCGACACTGGTTAGTGGGCCTGTGGCGTGGAGTCCTGGTCTTTCTCAGGACCGTCTGTGTCCTGGGCTGGGCATGGTGGGTAATGGAGGGAAAGAGAGGACATCCTGACTGTTAGCAGGGTTCCTGTACAGCACCCTGGGTAGAGCAGCCAGAGCCAACAGCCTCCTGAATGGCCCACTCTCACAACCACCGACTAGACCACAGCTGCATCCAAAAACGACAAGCACCACAGCCCTAAAAACAGGACCAACAAGGTATTTTACCTTCCAACCTCAGGTAGCAACAGCTCTTCAGGTTTGGCCAGCTACGCCTGGAACCTGCTGGAACCTGAACAGAATCGCTTTTGTCTCCTCTCAGACGCGGCTTTGTGACCTGCGGCTACGGAGGTTGGTGTTCTGGATGTATTATTTGAAAGAAGCATTGAACCTCTGTGTGATCAAAACAAAACCGTAGGTGAGTCTGCATCGTTAGTTTTACATGGGAAAACCAAACCCAGAGAAAACACAACTGACCATACCAGCCCCTTAGATACACAGCTTTAATTGGCGTTACCACTCACAAATGAATGCTAATGCACTGCATTTACAAGTGCAGTATTTTTTTATAGCAGGTTGCCTTCCTCTCTCGTCCATCATCCTCTCTTTCCTGGGCCATGTAAAAAGTATGCATATAAAAATCAAGTTTCCAGACCAGTGCCAGAGTAAATTGGAGGGGATATGGTTAAAATATTTCCTTCTTAGAAAGCAAGGAGTCCTCGTCCTTATTTGCTATGGAACGGCGCACCTCCAGCCAGGCAGTGATGTTCTTAGGCCTCTTTGTGGGCCAGTCGAACATTCACAAAACCGCAAGTTGGAGCAGGGGAGAGACCCTACGCGTGTGCACCACCATCAACATCACCCACACCCGCCCTACCACGCCACCCGCCCCACCACAGCACCCTGCCCCACCACGCCACCCACACCTGCCCCACCACGCCACGCCACCCACTCCTGCCCCACCACGCCACCCACAACCGCCCCACCACGCCACCCACATCCACCCCACCACACCACCCACACCCACCCCACCACGCCACCCCACCCCACCCCACCACACCACACCACACCACCCACACCCGCCCCTCCACGCCAACAACACCCGCCTCACCACGCCACCCACACCCGCCCCACCACGCCACTCACATCTGCTGCTCCATGCCACAGGCACCCGCCCCACCACGCCGCCCACACCCGCCCCACCACGCCACCCCGCCCAACCACGGCGCCCACATCCGCCAACCCACGCCACCCCGACCCACCGTGCCACCCCCTCCCACAGCACACACCTTACCTCTATTCTCCTCCCTTCATTCCGCGTTTTTTCCCTGCCAGTCTACACACCTTTCTCTCAATTCACTCCTCCCTTCCCCACCCATCTGTCACTACCTCATCCATCACTCCATCTCTGTGAGCAGTCAGAATACATGGCATCTGCCCACATAAACATGGCCAAGAGCAGGGTTTGTGTATGTGTGCTTCATACAGACTTTTCTCACCTCTGTGTTTGGCTCAGAGAACACCAGGAGGCCACACAAACTAATAAGCTCCTCCATAACCCTTCTACTGACTTTGGCTCATCAAATATGTGTTTGCCCTGGATCGTTCTCCACACAACCCACCTCATACATGTACTGTACATTCACAGCCACCCCTCCTGTTTTTATGCTCCTGAGTGTCAATTTCTCCTCTAGCACTCCTCTAGCTCAACTCTGCTCCCTCCATCCAGACTGTATCACAACCAGCCGTGATAGGGAGTCCCATAGGGCGGCGCACAATTGGCCCAGCGTTAACCGTGTTTGGCCGGTGTAGGCCGTCATTGTAAATAATAATTTGTTCTTAACTGACTTGCCCAGTTAAATAAAGGTTAAATACATCCTCTTCAATTGCTACTTCTTCCCCCTCTCTTTCCTTTCTTCTATTCCTTTCTCCTATTACCTAATTCTCTTTGGCACCCTCTCCTCCCTCTCCTCCCTCTCCTCCACACCCCACTCACTTGTTTCTTCCCTATGTGCTTGCCTCTCTCCACTTCAGTGCACACAATATTTTCAGGGTAAATGGAGTGAGAGCTAAAGAAAATACTTCTAAAAAATCTTCTTCGTATATTTTCCTTTCTGTCCAGAAGTCACGCTTACGCGCATATACAGTGCACTGTGAAAATATTATTATATGGTTGCCAGTTATTTTTAGTTACCTTCTTCTGGTTTGCTTTTGCCATGTATAGTGTACCTTGTTCCATAGAATAACTCTCATATGTAAATATGAAAAAGGTAACCTGAATGAAATGCTATTTTCTGAGATGAATGACGCTTTCTATATGGAGCACTCCATGCATGAAGTACAACACAATATCTAGGTTCTTGACCGCACCAATGCTATTGTAGTCCCTTAGCCAGTCAGTTACAATATACAACATTGACATTATATAACGTTTATTATTGTAAAAATATGTCTATACAATACTGAGTATTACTAATATGGGTAAATATTGTGTCAGGCCTACAGGAAGTTTATAAACTGATTAAAATGTTGATTTGATCAATGTAATATTATACTTTGATTATACTAAATCCAATGTGTTACCTAATAAACATTAAATATCATTGGATAGAAAAATAACATTCCATAAAAGTACAACTCCTGTGAGTCACTAGCAAATCTGAGTCAAAGATAAACTGATTCAAAGTTCAGTGTTCAATCAAAATTTACATGAATGAAGCATTTTTTTCTTTGCTACTGAAAACGTGTAAATCCTGTAGCTCATCCAATATGGCTATCTTGATTGAACAGAGAACCTTTTTATAACAGGTAGCAGGGTGATAGATTCCGTTAACATTAACATCTGCTGAGTCACTAGTCCAGATTTGGTAGCACTTTCCACGTCGAGTATCGATCGTCAGCAACACAGGATGTTAACAGGGATACAGCATTGCTCAGGGTTTATTGTTTTAAAGGTCTGACTGGCTTCAACATAAATAAAAAGTGGTTCTGAAATGTTTTGTTGGCTTCTGGGTATAAGCTGGATCTTTCAAATTAGTCCTGCATAGATCATTACCATCCTCTCTTGGAGTCGGTGGAATTGAAATAAATATCAGAAAAATAACCAATTAGAACATTTTAACCAGAGCAATAATATTTCAATAATGTTAGGAAGGCTAACCAAATTCACAAAGGGTTAATCAGAAAAACCTGTGTGGAAGATTGCATAGTCAGGACAAGAGAAGTGGGCATTTAAAAAGTGTCATGTTTTTAACTGCCTGTGTTTCCTCAAATCTGGTTTGACTTCACAGTGTGCTCTCCCTCAGCCATAGCAACTGGGAGGTGACTGGCATAAACTGCAATAAGTTTCCTATGGGTTACTGTTTTGTGTGTGTGTGTGTGTGTCACAGGAGGTTGGTGGCACCTTAATTGGGAGGACCGGCTTGTGGTAATGGCTGGAGAGGAATGGGTGGAATGGTAAAAAAAATATATCAAACACATGGTTTCTATGTGTTTGATGCCATTCCATTTTCTCCGTTCCAGCCATTATTATGAGCTGTCCTCCCCTCAGCAGCCTCCTGTGGTGTGCGTGCGTGTGTGTGTGTGTGTGTGTGTGTGTGCGTGTGTGCGTGCGTGCGTGTGTGTGTGTGTGTGTGCATGATCTTGACTAATACATTGCTTCAGGACTGACTGTCGCCAGCTTGAACCCGTCAACACAGCACATGACAGTGTTCCTCCATGGACTCTTTCTAGGAGAGGGAAAAACAGCAGGTATAAGCGTGGTCTTGTACAGTTACAGTACAGGGTCAAATGCAGCAGTGAGAGAGCGATCTGCCTTTTAACGTAGTAGTTGGGGCCACTGTGGGTAAACTTTAGTCACATATGAAACCTGAGGCACGCCACGGATTATGCACAACCCCGACTGCTTTGCCAAATGAAAATGTAGATTTTGGCCGTGCATTGGCCATTTTTCCTCCACCGCACTCCCAGTAAGTCCCTGACGCACATGGCGCTCGGATGTTATAAAAAAGGCTTTATGTATTCAATAATTGCTTAACAGTTATATAAAATGTCATTAACTGCTGGATGTTGCTTAGGTTACATCCACAGGACTACCACAGAGACCTAGCCGTTCCCTCCACCCCCCAGCCCTCCATCACCCCGACCCCGTTAACGAGGCACCCTTGATGGGCTTGGAGATTGTCAATCCATGAACTGACACAGAGCTAGAGTGGTCAGGTAGAGTATACCTGCCCACCTCCATATCATATCCCATCACGCATCACTCCCATAGCTCGGAGCATACACTAGGGCCTCCTTCCTCGATGAGGTCATCCATTCTGCCTGGTCACAGCGGTGGGTGATTTATGCCTTCCCCTGCTCCCTGCACCGCTCCACCATTGTATTTCAGCTCCATTAAAAGTAATTGGCAGAATGAATGTTTGGAGAAGGCGTGGCAGGTCAGAAGGGGGTTACCTCACATAGAAGAGAAGGAGTTTTCACTTCAGAGCGTATACAGTGTATTTTATTTTCTACTCTTCCATCAATCATCCAAGATGGAGGTCAATATTGACTCCCATGATGAAAGCTATGAATATGTTCAATTTAAGTATGGTCTGTTGATATTGATACCCATTCTCCCGTGCCCATAATGCGAACGGTGCCAGCACACTCACACAGTGGTCTATGAGAGGATACAGTACACAATGGCTGTAGCCAACCACTGTGCAGCGCCAGAGCCACTTCCTTCTGCCTCTACTAATCCTGTCACTAATGATATTAATGAAAAATAATTCTAATTTAATCAGCCGTTCTATTTCAATTAGTCTCACGTCCCACCTGCTCTCCGGTTTCGCTAAACGGTGGTGTTGGGGATTTGTCATTCAATCTCTGTGAACATACTGTACATTTGCCCATTTGTGGTCCGGGGAGGGCAGTCAATTTTGCCATGTCCTCACCCCAGGAACCAGGCTCCTGACCTCCGGTGTTCAGGTGGCTAGACTACCTGACTTAGTATGGGTCTCTGGGCCTTTTTCTCTTGATGTAGGGGATGTGGCGGCTTTCCTGTGAACATACCTGAGTTTTCTCTCTGTTTCTGTAGGTCATTTCAATGCAAAATATCAATCAATCATGTATTGTGTGTGATCAGCTTTTTCTTACTCAGTGATGAACCTTAAATCCTTATGTGGGCTCTGGTAAGGAGTTGGTAAGATACAGGCCCACGTTTCTTCAGATCTGTTGCAGGTGCTGAAAATAACAAACATCACAATAGACTGAGGGGGGTTGAGAGACCGAGGCTGTATATTTGAATGGAATGTATAGCCTCCCGCTAAATACGGGCTTGTGTAGGCCGTGGTAGAAACAGCCTTTTCCAGAGCCACCATTGGTTGCTTCTGTTATCCCCAGCTGTCTCATGGCCGTCTTAATTGGATCACTATTTTGTTGATGAGAACTTTCCTGCACAGCAGGAAATGCAAATTAGTTGTGTATTTGAGTTTTAAAAAGGTTTCTAACGTTTGTAATTTTCACTTTGAAATTTCAGGCTTGATTTGCGAAAAACATAATAATTCTTGCTGTAGTAAACTGGCTCAAATTAAGATCCTACATATGTAGGAGTTTTCCTGTGCTGTAGATATGGACCAGTGAGGGAGAGGGTACAGTATGCTATAACAGTGGGTATATAGAAATATGGAATTGAAATGTTTCTCAAATTAAACCTTAATTGTTGGAGATGATATGCCTAACCATATCAATTCATAAGTTGACCTATGTTTGGGAACGTACCAGAAAGAGATCTTGTTGAGTAAAATGTCACACATTATTTGATGCACTCATTTATCTTAGAGCATTGGAGCCACTTTATGTTGAGAGAGGTACATACTGTAGATAACGATAGCAGAGACTGAGTATGTGAGCATTTGCAGAGTTTGAGACATGAAGGAAGTATGCATGTCAGTCATTAAGAGGTAATCTCTCATCGCAATACTGCTGCAGGGCGGCAGGTAGCCTAGCAGGTAGCCTAGCAGGTAGGGCCAGTAACCCAAAAGTTGCTGGTTTGAATACCCAAGCCGACAAGGTAAAAAAAACCTGTCGAGGTATACTTGAGCAAGAGAAGAAGGTCTGTATGGAGGAGTGGGCCAAAATCCCTGCTGCAGTGTGTGCAAACCTGGTCAAGAACTACAGGAAACGTAGGATCTCTGTAATTGCAAACAAAGGTTTCTGTACCAAATATTAAGTTCTGCTTTTCTGATGTATCAAATACTTATGTCATGCAATAAAATGCAAATTAATTACTTAAACAGTTGAAGAGTACTTATGATAAAAATTACAGACTTCTACATGCTTTGTAAGTGGGAAAACCTGCAAAATCGGCAGTGTATCAAATACTTGTTCTCCCCACTGTATGTGTTTCATTAGATCATCCAATAAACTGTACTAACTAGCTGACAGCAATGGGAGCAGCAGTGCAACAATGGACCACAAAATCTTCTGCATCAGACACAGAGGGATGGTTGCCTGTAGCGCAGCTCTGTTGATCTTAAACTGTCTTCTGTCAGTTCTGAAGCTGGGGGGGGCTGTGTGTTTGGGCAGGGAGGGGGTCTGGTGTGTGTGTGTGTGTGTGTGTGTGTGTGTGTGTGTGTGTGTGTGTGTGTGTGTGTGTGTGTGTGTGTGTGTGTGTGTGTGTGTGTGTGTGTGTGTGTGTGTGTGTGTATGTGTGTGTGTGTGTGTGTGGAAGATTGGCTATAGGGCTTTCACACTGGGTGTCCTGTCTCCGTGGACAACCTGCAAGCTGTTATTCCATCCATTAATCATGGGGCTAATTTGTTTTCACACGGCCTTGCTGACAGAGAGGGAATATTATTACAGTACCAGCGCTCAGAGTCATCCTGCTGTGCTGAGGCCTTATTAACCCCTTCACTAAACTCTCCTCACCTCCAACCTCCTCCCGCCTCCCAGCCGCCACTGGACTATCACACACACTTACGGGTGGACAATCCGCCTGGGCCTATGGGTCTGGAGCAGTGTGTGTTTGGTGTGTGTGTGTGTTTGTGTATGTTCAAAAGTTAAATGGCTGGGTCTGACCCTGTCAAATGCATGGTTTCCTGTGGGTACAGTGTGGTAGTCACACAGGGACCATGGGCAACATATCTGGAATATACAGTAGTAGCTTAAACTGGTTCTATTATACTGTATTATGGGTATTCTTTCTTCACACTCACGCTTATTCATATATCAAAAGAAAAGCAGTTTCCATTTTGTCTGTAATCCCAAAGTTTTGATCAAGCCAGGTACTGTACCTAAATGTCCCTTTAACAGCTGGACAGGACAAGCTGTGCTACCTGCTGCTTTGCTGCTCTCTGGCTCTGGCTCTTTCCAAGACCATTTATCCATTAGCTTTTAGCTTCCTCTACTGAAGTTATGTGACCTGAAGCACGTAACACACAGCTAGAAGGATCCAGAAGCATAGGAACAGAGAGAAAGAGGGGAAGGTAGGAAGAGGGAAAGAGGGAGGGGACAGTGATATATAGAGAGAGAGAGAGAGAGAGAGAGAGAGAGAGAGAGAGAGAGAGAGAGAGAGGAGAGAGAGAGAGAGAGAGAGAGAGGAGAGAGAGAGAGAGAGTGAGAGAGAGAAAGAGAGAGAGAGAGAGAGAGGAGAGAGAGGAGAGAGAGAGAGAGAGAGAGAGAGAGAGAGAGAGAGAGAGAGAGAGAGAGAGAGAGAGAGATGAATGGAGGCAGAGAGCGAGAGAGAGAGAGAGAGAGAGAGAGAGAGAGAGTGAGAGAGAGAGAGAGAGAGAGAGAGAGAGAGAGAGAAAGAGATGAATGGAGGCA
>CM042386.1:10079545-10122045 GCA_023634145.1 Thymallus thymallus
CTTCACACTATAACGGGCCGTTCTGTCGGACTATTTCTGCCAAGCATATAATATAGCACTAATGTGTATTTGTGAGACTGAGCAGAGAACTCTGATTAAAAGATACAGGCTCCACACGCGCACACGCACGGATACAGGAATGCACACACACACACACACACACACACACACACAACCGTACTCTCGCGTATTTAAAAGTACAAATTAAAGCCAAAGTTGATTAGAGAAAAAAAACATCTAAGTGTATAATAAAGTCTTTATTACAGTGTTTATTATTCCTACCTATGACGCCGTTAATAATTAATCCCAATCAATAAGATGCTATGTTTTTTGCTCTCATTTGTTTAGTTGATTTTTCCTCCTCCAAAGTACATAACCAGGCGGTAATGTAGAGGCCGAACCTGCGTCGCACCGGCACTTTTAATATCCTGCAATGAAAGCTGGGTTAAATCTGATTGCTGATGGCAGTGTGCTGCACTAAAGAGAAACAGAACTAATTACCTTCGTGTTGCCGGACTCTCCATCTAAAACAAAATGTCCTGGATGCTGCCCATGGCAGTAAATGTGTTAGTATATTATATGTTAGGTAACCTACCCAGACTAACCATTATGTATCTAAATAAATGTGCTTCTGCGATAACTGCTAAAACAGCACATGGCACAGTATACATCTAACTAAACACCCACATTGAACAATACACTAGATGTCCAAAAATATGTGGTCACGACTTCAAATGAGTGGCTTCAGGCTATTTCAGTCACACTCATTGCTGACAGGTGTATACAATCGAGCACACAGTCATGCAAACTGAAGAGTGTATGTGTAGTAGAGTGTGACTTTTACAGTATATATTTATACTTTTACGGTATATATTTATATTTTCTATACTTATACATGTATGTATTTATTGCTTCTATGCTGGAAGTGACAGGCCTGTGGAAAGTCAAACACAAATGAAAGACCATGTTGTTCAGGTTCCAGAAAACTCCTAGCAGATAAGGCCAAGGGTCTCCATGGAAATGTAAGCCTGGCGGAGCCATGATCCAAAATGGCAACCACAAAATCAACACAAACCAAATGTTCTCAACAGTGAGGGGCAAGGCAGTGAGCGAGACAAGCCTAAGGTGTGTTTGTTGAAGTTAAAGGTCAAGAGTGAGGTAGCAATTGAACTGTGTCCTCTGATGGGTCTCTGTGATCTATAATAGGAGAGAGATTTTTTTGTTGAATTTAATCGTTTGGTCTGGTTAATGTTTATTTGTATTTTTTATTTAAATTTAAGTTTTCAACCAAAATGACCAAAATTAATGGATGAGAGATACAAAAAAATGCTAAATGGGAATGTAGGGGAAAGTGTGCTCCAATATTTAGTCAGAAACTGAACATGTGCATTAAACGGTCTTAATCTTAAATTGGCTGGGGCAATATAATCATGTTCATAAAATGAAAAAAGAAAACTTAGCTGTGAGATTTATGGACAGAAAATAGGCCCTCTGTGACAAAGACCTGAAACTCGGAGCAACCAAATTCACATCTTTAAAAAGCAAACAGGGAGTTATAAATTAACTCTCTTTTAATAGTCTGTCGGCACAGCAGAGCTAACCCATACAGTGTACCATGCCTATCCCACCAGAAACCCCACAAGACGCTTGTCAATGGACTGTTCCATTTCCCTCGATAGCACTGAAAAACTACAGCTTTACATGCAGACTTTTCCCTGTGTTTGTATTATTTTTAATTCATCAGACTCCCTTAGACTATATTGACTCTACAGCCTATGTTGCCACACAATGACTTCAATGTCCTTTGTACTTTTGGCTCAATAGCAGCAATGAGACTGAGTTCTGCTGAAACTGAGACTGTCCAAATATGGACATCGTATTTTTTATTCATCTTCAACTTCTTAGTAATTTATAACAATTCAACCTGACCTAGCTACTATGTCATTGGTAGATCACATTTTATCTCAGGATTACGTACTAAACATAAGGGACGGAGTAGAGAGGGTCTAGGAAATAATCAGTATTTAGCTTGTTCCATTTTAAGAGTTTAAGTCTCATGTTTAAGTCTCAGGTGACCCTTTAATTAAATTCTGAGCATCTCCTCACAAATAAGCGTATCGAACCGACTGCTCTGACCTCTGTGATTCCCTTCGACACTTAACCATGATGTGTTTACCTCTCAAAAAGATCTTACATACACCAGGGGTGGATGGGGAGACATGGTGAAATCATGCTGGCCATTTGTATAATCTGGGAATCAGTCCAGTTGTAGAGTAAGCACGGTTTGAGAGGATGGTAAACTGGTTGGTCATGTGGAAAAATGAAATGGGTATTTATTTGTAGCAAGGAGATCTTATCTTAAGAACCCAGAGTCCAGGACTGTGTTTATACTAAGCTAACATATGGCATTTTTTTAAGATGGTCATTCCAAGAATCATTTACCTAATTGATTTAACATTTTAGGACCCATGTAGGTATATTATAAAAAATATTTGATTAAACATTGAATTTGTCCTTACTGCTATTAGCCCATAGAAACACACTGAATAACATATTCATGCAATGCAAAACAGAAAAAAATACATCAAAAGGAATGTTTTGAAGTGCCTGTCCTATATCTGAGAGATATAAGATCATATTATTATAAAGTACATTCGGAAAGTATTCAGATCCCCTTCACATTTTGTTACGTTACAGAACTTTTCTAAAATGGATTAAATAAACCATTTTCGTCATCAATCTACACACAACACACCTTTAGCTTTACTCTATTATTTAAAAAAACTGAAATACCTTATTTATATAAGTATTCAGACCCTCGAAATTGAGCTCAGGTGCATCCTGTTTCCTTGATCATCCTTGAAATGTTTCTACAACTTGATTGGAGTCCACCTGCGGTAAATTCAATTGATTGGACATGATTTGGAAAGGCAGACACCTGTCTATATAAGGTCCCACAGTTGACAGTGCATGTCAGAGCAAAAACCAAGCCATGAGGTCAAAGGAATTGTCCATAAATCTCTGAGACAGGATTATGTCGAGGCACAGATCTGGGGAAGGGTACCAAAACATTTCTGCAGCATTGAAGGTCCCCAAGAACACAGTGGCCTCCATCATTCTTAAATGGAAGAAGTTTGGAACCACCAAGACTCTTCCTAGACTGGCCGCCCAGCCAAACTGAGCAATCGGGGGAGAAGGGCCTTGGTCAGGGAGGTGACCAAGAACCCAATGGTCACTCCGAAAGAGCTCCAGAGTTCCTCTGTGGAAATGGGATAACCTTCCAGAAGGACAACCATCTCTGTAGCACTCCACCAATCAGGCCTTTATGGTACAGTGGCCAAACGGAAGCCACTCCTCAGTAAAAGGCACATGGCAGCCCGCTTGGAGTTTGCCAAATGGCACCTCAAGGACTCTCAGACCATAAGAAACAAGCCATGTGGTCGAACCGAGCAATCAGGTGAAAAGGGCCTTGGTCAGGGAGGTGACCAAGATCCCGATGGTTACTCTGACAGAGCTCCAGAGTTTGCCAATAAGCACCTACTCTCAGACCATGGGAAACACGATTCTCTGGTCTGATGAAACCAAGATTAAACTCTTTGGCCTGAATGCCAGCATCATACTGTGGGATGTTTTTCAGTGGTAGGGACTGGGAGACTAGTCAGGATCGAGGGAAAGATGAATGGAGCAAAGTACAGAGAGATCCTTGATGAAAACCTGAGCTCAGGATAAGCGCTCAGGATAAGGGCAAAAATCGATTTAATCAATTTCAGAATAAGGCTGTAACATAACAAAATGTGGAAAAAATCAAGGGGTCTGAATACTTTCCAAATGCACTGTATATATATTTCCCCCCCATATTTAACCCATTTTTTTGTTGCCCCTAAAGTACTTCCATACTGCCATTAATTGTTTTAACTGGTTTTGAGAGTTTTGTAAGGCTTGTGGGCATTGAGGGGTCTTTGGCCTGATTTGCTAACTACCTCTCTCAAAGAGTGCAGTGTATAAAGTCAAAACATCTGCTGTCTCAGCCACTGCCTGTCACCAAGGTTGTACCCCTAGGCTCGATCCTAGACCCCACGCTCTTCTTAATTTACATAAACAACATAGCTCAGGCAGTAGGAAGCTCTCTTATCCATTTATATGCAGATGATACAGTCTTATACTCAGCTGGCCCCTCCCCGGATTTTGTGTTAAACGCTCTACAACAAAGCTTTCTTAGTGTCCAACAAGCTTTCTCTGCCCTTAACCTTGTTCTGAACAATAAAGAAAAATGCCCCTCTCCCCACAGGTGTTATTACTGCCTCTGAGGGTTTAGATTTTGAGGTAGTCACATCATACAAGTACTTGGGAGTATGGCTGGACGGTACACTGTGCTTCTCTCAGCACATGTCAAAGCTGCAGGCTAAAGTTAAATCTAGACTTAAATCTATCGTAATCGCTCCCCTTTCACTGCCAAACTAACTCTGATTCAGATGACCATCCAACCCATGCTAGATTACGGAGACGTAATTTATAGATTGCTCTTGAGCTGCTCGATTTTCTTTCGGTGGATGCTGCAGTGTACCCAAGTGGCGTCGGGAGCAACTGCTTGCGCGCGCATTTTACAGTCTTGGCGCCGCCCTGAGTGGTCGCCTTTTAAGCAGCTCCCGTTGTCCCGTTGTTCGTGCATTAATTGTTGTTTTAGTTCGTTTTCTTTCGTCTATTTTCTTTAGTTTTATTTTTTATTTTGCTACAGTCGAACTATAACAGTTCAGGATTATGGATTTTATGGATTTTATCGCAGCTGAACGTCGACAGGAGTCGTCAACTGTTATTGTTTACAGCAGAGCCCAGCTCCTGGATTTAGCCCACGCAGCGCTGCTGCTCCCCAGGGAAAAGTTTGATATTCCGGACGAATTGAAAAGACTACGCCGTGGATGCAGGGCGGGATTGAAATGTAAGGCAAAGCGGAGGAGGTTCAAGTACAAGCCGGCTATACCATCTATTATTATGGGCAATGTGAGGTGTCTACATAACAAGATGGATCAGTTGGCGGGACTTGTTCGTGGACAAAGGATTTATCGGGAAGCTAGCCTAATGTGTTTTACTGAGACTTGGCTGAACGATAACATCCCCATACAGAACGTCACTATCGACGGTTTCCAGACCATCACAGCGGACAGGGATCGCGTCTCTTCCGGTAAGAGTAAGGGTGGTGGGCTGGCTTTATTAGTTAACAACAGATGGTGTCATCCGAACCATATTACTCTTAAGGAAAAGTTTTGTAGCCCGGACATTGAACTGCTAGCCGTTAGCCTGAGACCCTACTATCTACCTAGGGAATTCACGGCGGCCATTGCTGTTATTGTTTACATCCCGCCCTCTGCTGACGCAAACGCAGCATGTGACGTCATCCACTCTGTTATCGCGAGGTTACAGACAGCGCATCCCAGTGCTTTCTTTGCAATTTCGGGGGATTTTAACCATGCATCTCTCTCTTCCACGCTGCCCACGTTCAAACAGTTCGTGAAGTGCCCAACCAGGAATAATAAAACTCTGGACTTGTTATATGCTAATGTGAAGGATGCATACAACTCCACTGCACTCCCTCCCCTCGGTAGATCGGATCACAACCTTGTCCACCTCACCCCACTCTACAGGCCTATGGTCCAACAGCAGCCTGCAACCACCAGGACTATTAGGAGATGGTCCCCGGAGGCGAATGAGGCCCTACAGGACTGCTTTGAAACAACAGACTGGGATGTGTTCTGTGAGGCTCATGGGGAGGACATCGATGGACTCACTGACTGCATAACAGACTATATTAATTTTTGTGTAGACAACACTGTACCCACCAGGAAGGTACGCTGTTTCCCAAACAATAAACCCTGGGTCACCAGCGACCTGAAGGCCCTGCTGAATGAGAAGAAGAGGGCCTTCAAGGAGAAGGACAAGGACAAATTGAAATGCGTCCAGAGGGAGCTGAAGTTGCGGATTGCTGAGGGGAAGAGAGTGTATAAGGAGAAGATGGAGGACAAGCTGAGGCAGAGCCAGGTGAGAGAGGTGTGGAAGGGTATGAGAAATATCACTGGCTTCAAAAAGTCAAACAGTGGGCAGACGGAGGGGACCCAGGACAGAGCCAATGAGCTGAACCAATTTTTTAACAGGTTCGATACTGGCCCTGTCCACCTCCCCTCCAGCTCCCCAGACCACACACCCTCACGGCTATCCCACCCCCACTTTGCTCACAGCACCTCTGCTGAGACAATCAGTGACTCCACCTCCGCCCCTGCCCCCCCTGGACTGATCCTCAACACCCCCCTTCCCCCCACCTCCCTACCTGGGCTGGCTTTCACCACCAACCAAGTGAAGAGAGAGCTGGAGAGACTACACCAGTGGAAAGCGGCGGGCCCCGATGGCATCAGCCCAAGGGTGCTGAGGGTCTGTGCTGACCAACTGTGTGGAATACTCCAGCGTCTTTTTCAACCTTAGCCTGAGCCTAGAAAGGGTCCCTGTGCTGTGGAAAACATCCTGCCTCGTCCCAGTGCCCAAGAAGGCACACCCCACTGTCCTGAATGACTTCAGACCTGTAGCGCTAACATCCCACATCATGAAGACCCTGGAAAGGTTAGTCCTCGCTCACCTCAGACCCCTGGTGTGTTCATCAATGGACCCCCTGCAGTTTGCATACCAGCGCAACATCGGGGTGGATGATGCAATCATCTACCTTCTGCAGAGGGCCTACTCTCACCTGGACAACGCAGGTTGCACTGTGAGGGTCATGTTTTTTGACTTCTCCAGTGCCTTCAATACCATTCAGCCCCTGCTACTGGGTGAGAAGATGAGGAGGATGAAAGTGGAAGCACCCTTAGTCTCCTGGGTCACGGACTACCTGACCGGTAGGCCACAATTTGTGCGACTACAGAGCTGTGTGTCAGAACGGGCAGTTAGCAACACAGGGGCCCCCCAGGGTACGGTCCTGTCCCCCTTCCTGTTCACCCTCTACACCTCAGACTTCAGATATAACTCTGAAACATGCCACCTACAGAAGTTCTCGGATGACTCTGCTATTGTAGGGTGCATCAGGGGTGGGCAGGAGGAGGAGTACAGGAGCACAATCAGTGACTTTGTGTTGTGGTGTGAGCAGAACCACCTTCAGCTCAACATCAGCAAAACTAAGGAGATGGTGGTGGACTTCAGGAGAACCAAGGCACAACTGACTGCAGTCCCTATAAAGGGGATGGATGTGGAAATGGTTGAGTCATACAAGTTCTTGGGGGTCCATATGGACAACAGACTGGAATGGGCTGGTAACACCGGGGCCCTGTACAAAAAGGGCCAGAGCCGACTCTACTTTCTGAGGAGGCTCAGGTCCTTCAACGTGTGCAGTAAACTACTGCATACCTTCTACCAGTCTGTGGTGGCCAGTGCCATCTTTTTTGTAGTGGTGTGCTGGGGAGCAAACATCAAAGCCGGTGATGCTTCTCGGGTAAATAAGCTGATCAGGAAGGCTAGCTCTGTCCTGGGGATGAGCCTTGACACTCTAGAGGAGGTGGCGGAGAGACGGATCCTGGCCAAACTGCTGGCCATCATGGACAACGTCACCCACCCTCTGCACGCTATGGTTATGACGCAGAGGAGCTCTTTCAGTCACAGACTGATCCCACCACGGTGTGCCAGAGAGCGCCACAGGAGGTCCTTCCTGCCGGCGGCTATGAGACTATATAATGCCTCACCGGGGTGCCGTGCCGTCGGCAACATAGATCTGGAACTGTTGGGGTGCTAGGACCTAGTTTAACAATTATGCATCCATCCGTGAGTAACTCTGTTCCGTCAGCACTCATCCACTCAGGACCTACTTATTCATACAGGTCTGTATATACATACCCATGTACAGTTGTTATATTATATCACATGCAATATTGTAAGTAATTATTGGACCTAGGCATTCACTCAGGAATGCATATTAGTATCCTGCCAGTTGCACCTTTTCTCATTGCTTTTAGTATATCAAATGTGCAATAAGTGCAGTTGTCTGTAATTAAACCCTGCGCACTAAGGACTGTATTTTAAGGGAATTACTATTATTACCCCAATGATATCATACACACATTTAGCTATTAAAGTATCTCTTCCTGTCATTTACCTGTACAGTTTGTGTAAACATGCAAGTATTCACTTATCTGTAAATATAACTGTATACCTAACTGTACAGCTAATTTAACCATGCAAAATTTTCACTTACCTGTTCATTTACCCATTCTGTCTATTAAGTAAACTATTATTACCCTCGCTCATATCATACGCATTAGCTACTGAAGTATTTCTCTGCCATCAACCTGTATAGTATAGTTAACCATCCAACATCCACCAATGTATAGTGTACATATTCAGCCAACCACTCATACTACGCAATGTCCTTTTATAGCTTTTTTTTGCACTCCAGATATCCTGTATTTCTATACTTTTTCATACTGCCGCTCTATGTATCATGTACCATGTATCTGTCTTTTGTGTACTTTCGTTGTGGCATTTTGCACCTGCCCTGTGTTTTTGTTGTAGCTGCTTGATAATGAAATTTCCCCCCCGGGGGATCAATAAAGTACCTATCTATCTATCTATCTATCTATCTATCTATCTATCATCTATCTATCTATCTATCTATCTATCTATCTATCTATCTATCTATCTATCTATCTATCTATCTATCTATCTATCTATCTATCTATCTATCTATCTATCTATCTATCTATCTATCTATCTATCTATCTATCTATCTATCTATCTATCTATCTATCTATCTATCTATCTATCTATCTATCTATCTATCTATCTATCTATCTATTACCACTCCGCTATGTCTCCCTGTCATGGATTTTGCGCCATCAGTACAGATACCAACACATCTTGACCACCAAAGTCCATTTGATGTCACAAAGTTGTCCAGTACTTTAAAAATATCCTCTCTTGTTGTCCTGGTTTCCAGTGTTTTGCAGAAGAGGATGTCTTCCTTAATTGACCCCCCATAAACATAACGGACATATACCAGGAGCTTTGCCTGGCCCGCCACGTCTGCTGACTCATCCTGCTGTAACGCATAGAATTCACTGGCTTGTATATGAAGCAGTAATTGTTTCAAAATATCTTCTGCCACGTCACTGATACGTTGTGAAACAGTGTTGTTTGATGAAGGCATTGTCTGTATAGTTTTTGGGCCTTTTCCCCCAGCATTGTCCCAGCCATATCGACGGCAGCAGGAAGATTTAAGTCATCCACAATAGTATGGGGCTTACCCCTCCTAGCCACTTGGTAGCTCACCATATAAGACGCTTCTAGCTCCTTCTTATTAATGGTATCTGTTGCTTTTATACGTCTTAATTCTCCAAAGTCATCTAAATTCTCGCTCAAAAAAGTCCCGTAGCTTATTTTTCAAATTGGCATGTTGCGTTTCTAAATGTCTACGCAAGAATGAAGGTTAATTACTGATGCTAGCATTGGATGCTCGTGGAAGCAGAACAACTTGTGTTGTTGACAGGTGCAGGTGGTAGCAGCACCAGTAGAGCTGTAGTATGTAGTATGCGACTATATGGACTTTTTTTTACCATTTATGTATCAATTTTCAAGCAAATGGAATGAGCAGCACCTACGTTTGGCTACATATGGACCTTTAGTGGAATTCCCGCGAGAGAGTAACAGTTAATGTGATTGGATGTTAATTATTTGACTTGGCTACCTGTATTTGACATTGTGTTGTTATTTAGCTGAACACTAGATGGTTTAATTTGATTTTTGGCAGTGAAACGAGGCTACTAAAAAACATCACCCAAACGTATAGCCCTGTTGGAAAATCTAAATGGACTGTTTGAAAATGTGAATCACATTTTTATTTGGCGTACCCCCGACGGCAGTGGCGATTTTAGCATCTAAATCTTGGTGGGGCAAACAAAAAATATATTTTTTCAGATGCATGCCAGCAAAGCCACTACACAACACAACACTAAAAAATACATGAATTGCACTATAACGGTGACAAACGGTTCCCTCAAACTGTTAGGGCCTACATGAAGCTGTCCCAACAGCAGAGTCCCAACAGCAGTCCCAACACCTTTCCACTGCTACACCTGGCAGCGAAACAGTTAATTCAGCCTAATTTACTGCCTTTTAAAAAAACATAGCTGGTATGGCTGACTTGCTTAAACAAATGTGGTTTATACTGACAATTGAGATGTACAAACTGTGGCATAAGGGAACGACAAGCGGATAAGAGGCAAACCATAATTTTGATTAAGACATTAATGAGCAAGCTAGGACGAAGGCTCAGGTCCTTCAACGTGTGCAGTAAACTACTGCATACCTTCTACCAGTCTGCCAGTGCCATCTTTTTTGCAGTGGTGTGCTGGGGCGCCAACATAAAGGCTGGTGATGCTTCTCAGGTAAATAAGCTGATCAGGAAGGTTAGCTCTGTTCTGGGGATTAGCCTTGGTACTCTAGAGGAGGTGGCGGAGAGACGGGTCCTGGCCAAGCTGCTGGCCATCATGGACACCTTCAGTCACAGACTGATCCCACCACGGTGTGCCAGAGAGTGCTACAGGAGGTCCTTCCTGCCGGCGGCTATTAGACTATTTAATGCCTCACGGGGTGCCGTGCCGTCGGCAACATAGACCTGGAACTGTTGGGGTTTTAGGACCTAGTTTAACAATTATGCATCCACCTGTAAGTAACTCTGGTCTGTAATCACTCATTCACTCAGGACTTATTTATTTATTCATTCAGGTCTGTATATACATATTCATGTACAGTTGTTATATCATATTACGTGCAATATTGTAAGTAATTCTTGGACTGAACTTACGTAGTCATTCACTCAGGAATGCATATTAGTATCCGGTTAGTTGTATCTTTTTCATTATTTTTTGTATATCGAATGTGCAATACATGCATTTATCTGTAATTAAACCCTGCACTAAGGACTGTATTTTAGGGGAATTACTATTATTACCCTAAATTATATAATACACACATTTAGCTATTTAAGTATCTCTTCCTGTCATTTACCTGTAAAGTGAATGTAACCATGCAAATATTCACTTACCTGTACATTTAACTGTACATTTACCTGTACAGTTAATGTAACCATGCAAATATTCACTTACCTGTACATTTAACTGAACGTTTACCTGTACAGTTAATTTAACCATGCAAAATATTCACTTACCTGTTCATTTAACCAGACTGTATGTATCATGCATCGTGTATCTGGTATCTGTCTTTTGTGTATTTTCGTTCTGGCATTTTGCACCTGCCCTGTGTTTTTTCGTAGCTGCTTGACAAAGAAATTCCCCTTGGGGATCAATAAATTATCTATCTATCTTTCTATCTATCTATCTATCTATCTATCTATCTATCTATCTATCTATCTATCTATCTATCTATCTATCTATCTATCTATCTATCTATCTATCTATCTATCTATCTATCTGTCTATCTGTCTGTCTGTCTGTCTGTCTGTCTGTCTGTCTGTCTGTCTGTCTGTCTGTCTGTCTGTCTGTCTGTCTGTCTGTCTGTCTGTCTGTCTCTGTCTGTCTGTCTGTCTGTCTGTCTGTCTGTCTGTCTGTCTGTCTAATGCCAAAATAACATGCAAAAATAAATAAAAAAATATATACAGCGGGTGAAATAAGTATTGAACACGCCACCATTCTTCTCAGTAAATATATTTCCAAAGGTGCTATTGACATAAAAGTTTCACCAGATGTTGGTAACAACCCAAGTAATCCATACATACAAAGAAACCAAAACAAATAAGTTCAGAAATTAAATTATGTGTAATAATGTGAAATGACACAGGGAAAAAGTATTGAACACATGAAGAAAGGGAGGTTCAAAAAGGCATGGAATGCCAAGACAACAGCTGAAAACTATCAGTAATTAAAAAGCAATCCAGCCCCCTGTCAGTGCAAATTAATATCAGCTGGTTCAGTCCCAACTGATGGCCTACAAAAAGGTCTCATTGCCAAGGTGTCACACAAGACACATCTCATGATGGTTAAAGAAAGAGCTGTCTCAAGACATTCGCAACCTAATTGTTGCAAAACATAATGATGGCATTGGTTATAGGCGCATTTCTAAGCTTCTGAATGTTCCAGTGAGCACTGTTGGGGCCATAATACGGAAGTGGAAAGACAATCATTTCACCATAAAGAGCCAATATTTACTGAGAAGAATGGTGACGTGTTCAATACTTATTTCACCCGCTGTATATATTTCTTCTTCTTTTTTTATGTGGGGCTCAAAAAAGGCTCTGCCCCACCTGCCCTGAATGACGGGTCACCACTGTGCGTACCCCAGTTTGGGGATAGCCGCTCTACCCCATACTTGCTTGTTTTCTCACATAAACTGAAATTAGGCAAACTATTAGAATTTTTTCAACCAGGAAACGGCAGAGCATAGTGCACCTTTAAAGAAAGGAAGTAGCTTCTGTCACACATCTTAACCCACACTGTAACTGATAAGGGCTTAATGACCTCCCGAGAGTCGTTTTTATCTCTTATTTCCTCTGCTGTTTTGGTTGTAATTACCTGAGAGTTAATCTCTGTCGGTTTCTGCTCTAGTCTTCTCCTCTCCTCTGTTCTGTGAGGAAAGACCCTCAGGCAACGTATGCTTTTTCACATCCCGAAAGAAAAGCAAAACCCTAAACTCAATACTGAGGTTTGGAGACGTCATATAATTTAAGGTTATTAAAGTGTAAGTAAGAGGTTGGGAACCTTTTTTTCTTGGTAACGGTAAATTAGTCAAATAAGGCCCTGAAAAGAGGAGCCAACAGCAACGGAAGGATTTTTTGGGGGGAAAAGTTATACTTTTTTCGGAATGAGGGGGCAGGTTGGTGAAATTATCAAGGATTTATGAGGTCTCATTCCGCCTGGAAAAGTAAATGAATCCAATGTTTGGTTTTAAGATTGGGAAACACTTTTAAGAATGGCAGATTAATTTCTCATATGTGAAGCACGAGAAGAGAGGGGGATATGGGGGTAAGAGAGAGATGGTGACATGGAAAGAGAGGAGGTGGACAGTATAACAGTGTTAGGTCTACACCTTGTTAAGCCTTTATAGCGTCTGCCCTTTCACCCCTATAATAGCGAGATTAGTCTCGGATCAAAGGATTCATAATAAATCTTTAAAATAGGTACATTTCTTAATCCAGGAGTGCAGTTTAGTGCCATGTACAGTATACCAGAGTTAGACTAGTTACAATGTTTCTGTCACATCTTACTGGAGACACCAAGCATAGAGGGTA
Organism: Thymallus thymallus; assembly: GCA_023634145.1. Classification (NCBI taxonomy): domain Eukaryota; kingdom Metazoa; phylum Chordata; class Actinopteri; order Salmoniformes; family Salmonidae; genus Thymallus; species Thymallus thymallus. Next base: position 10,092,816 of record CM042386.1, read on the forward strand.
ACTGGAGCAAAGCTAACTCTCTGGCCACAGTGTCACCTCTCTCCCCTCATTACTGAATATAGCCTACCGTATACCTCAATTCACACAGCTTTAACCATGTTCTACAGGGTGACTCAGACTCTGGTACACGGGGGTCCTCACTCCTCAGGTTTCCATGGGATACAAGAACTGCAGTGGAACCGGGGGCTTCGTAAATTACCCACGCTGGCCCTGACCCACTCTCTGTCACAAAACGTCAGCCAATTCTTTGTGACCAGGCAACCTCCTTCGTTACACACACACACGCAAGCACGCACCCACACACACACACACACGCAAGCACGCACGCACCCACACTCACACACACACACACACACGCAAGCAAGTACCCCCCCCCCCACACACACACACACACACACACACACACACACACACACACACACACACACACACACACACACACACACACACACACACACACACACACACACACACACACACACACACACACACACACACAACGATAGAGGAACAAACCACAGGCCCACACTGCCACTGACTCATATGATTGCTGGAGGGCTTTCAACACCACAAAACAGCACCACAACTTTGCTCTATTTTCCTATTGAGTCCTCCTCCATTTTTGTTTTACAGATGTTATTTACAGATGACCTAGACAAAACAGATGTCTTGTTTCTATTTCGGCTGTCAGTGTTTTCCTGTCAAAGGGGAGTCAGTTAGGTCTCGCTCTTGTCACTCCACTGTTCCGTCATTATGTTGTTGTTGTCTGGTTACTGCGGCAACCCGCGCGGACTCGCTGGCCCTCCGTGTAGTAATGTTAGCGTCGGCCAGGAGCTGGAGTTTATTATGACACGTCGCCACCCTCCACCAACCACATGGACCCCTGTTTGTTTGAACAAGACATCCCCTCCCTTTCTCTGCACTGTAGAGAAAAAACAAGGCTGAACTGTCGCTAGGAGTGAGAGAGAGAATGAGGGAGGGACTGGGATGTGTGTCAGGGGGACAACTGAGGTCGCTCATCAATAGAGCGAGGGTGGGCCTCTCAGTCTCTCTCTGTCTCCTTCAACCCAGACAGCCAGCACCAACATATTTCCAGTGGATGGCTCTGAAGAAAATGGATTGTCTGAGGGAAACAATTCTGACCACTGAGTAATGGCTTTCTTCCCCAGCGGCGGGAACCAGGCTCCACACGGCATCACTCACCTTGCTGGGCCGGCACAAATGCATCACCTCACATCAGCGACAATAACAGCAGTAATGCCTTGAGTAATCGTCTAGGTGTCCGAGCCTTCTAACTGGAAATTAAGTGCTCTTAACGTGGACTTTTTGCTGAGTCAGACAGTGGTATTCAGGGTACCGAGCAGGGTACCCATTATGGAAAAATACAAACATGGCGCGGCATGCACAGGGAGACTAAAATGGCCGCTTATAGGCCCAGACTGCTAAGAAACACCTATGGGAGAGAGAGGAAGCAGAATTTGGTTGATGTTTTGAATGGAAAGTGAAAGTAAAACGAGGGGATGAAGAAGGAGAGGGAGAGAGAGAGAGGGAAGAAAAGAAAGAGACAGGGAGGGGGTATTCATATCGTTCTGCTCCCTCCGTCTCAATCAACAGGCCAATGAAACACGACCTGATATCCATTTTTCATTTCAAGGTTTATTGTGGAATTTAACGATACGTTCAGTGAAAAAAGGCCACACAACGCACGCGTATAGGTGAGTGTGGGGCTTCCACCCTCTAGTCTACCCTCTACCCCCTGCTTCAGTGCTCGTGGGGGTCAACAGTCTATACAGACACCCAGGGGTCTATGTAACACACACCCACAGTACATAAGCCAACTGGGACAAGTCAGGATCAAGACTGCCTACCTGGCTGACAGACTGGGTCCATATTTATCACTAACCTTGGTCTGACCGGGATCTTATACCGAAACAATCAAGACATTATTTATACTTACCTATATATATACATACAGTGGGGAGAACAAGTATTTGATACACTGCGGATTTTTGCAGGTTTTCCCACTTACAAAGCATGTAGAAGTCTGTAATTTTTATCATAGGTACTCTTCAACTGTGTTTCCTGTAGTTCTTGACCAGGTTTGCACACACTGCAGCAGGGATTTTGGCCCACTCCTCCATACAGACCTTCTCCAGATCCTTCAGGTTTCGGGGCTGTCACTGGGCAATACGGACTTTCAGCTCCCTCCAAAGATTTTCTATTGGGTTCAGGTGTGGAGACTGGCTAGGCCACTCCAGGACCTTGAGATGCTTCTTACGGAGCCACTCCTTAGTTGCCCTGGCTGTGTGTTTCGGGTCGTTCTCATGCTGGATGACCCAGCCACGACCCATCTTCAATGCTCTTACTGAGGGAAGGAGGTTGTTGGCCAAGATCTCGCGATACATGGCCCCATCCATCCTCCCCTCAATACGGTGCAGTCGTCCTGTCCCCTTTGCAGAAAAGCATCCCCAAAGAATGATGTTTCCACCTCCATGCTTCACGGTTGGGATGGTGTTCTTGGGGTTGTACTCATCCTTCTTCTTCCTCCAAACACGGCGAGTGGAGTTTAGACCAAAAAGCTCTATTTTTGTCTCATCAGACCACATGACCTTCTCCCATTCCTCCTCTGGATCATCCAGATGGTCATTGACAAACTTCAGACGGGCCTGGACATGCGCTGGCTTGAGCAGGGGGACCTTGCGTGCGCTGCAGGATTTTAATCCATGACGGCGTAGTGTGTTACTAATGGTTTTCTTTGAGACTGTGGTCACAGCTCTCTTCAGGTCATTGACCAGGTCCTGCCGTGTAGTTCTGGGCTGATCCCTCACCTTCATAATGATCATTGATGCCCCACGAGGTGAGATCTTGCATGGTGCCCCAGGCCGAGGGAGATTGACCGTCATCTTGAACTTCTTCCATTTTCTAATAATTGCGCCAACAGTTGTTGCCTTCTCACCAAGCTGCTTGCCTATTGTCCTGTAGCCCATTCCAGCCTTGTGCAGGTCTACAATTTTATCCCTGATGTCCTTACACAGCTCTCTGGTCTTGGCCATTGTGGAGAGGTTGGAGTCTGTTTGATTGAGTGTGTGGACAGGTCTCTTTTATAAAGGTAACTTTTTAAAGAAAAACTACAAGGTCTGTGAGAGCTGGAATTCTTACTGGTTGGTAGGTGATCAAATACTTATGTCATGCAGTAAAATGCAAATTAATTATTTAAAAATCATACAATGTGATTTTCTGGATTTTTGTTTTAGATTCCGTCTCTCACAGTTGAAGTGTACCTATGATAAAATTTACAGACCTCTACATGCTTTGTAAGTAGGAAAACCTGCAAAATCGGCAGTGTATCAAATACTTGTTCTCCCCACTGTATACTGTATATATATATAGGTAAGTATAAATAATGTCTTGATTGTTTCGAAAGTGAAAGTAAAACGAGGGGATGAAGAAGGAGAGGGAGAGAGATATTTGGTCAGTAATTATAGATAAGGTTTAATTCAAGGTTTAATCAGTCGATTACAAGGCGAGTCATAGCAGAAACCAGCCGACCCTGTGGCCCTCCAGGACCTGGTGTATTAGGCTTTATTTCTAAATTGACGGTTGTGTGGGTCTGATATTGGACCGGTTCATGTTACTACCTTCTCACAGAGACCTCACTCTGTTCTCCTTTAGGTTCACCCAAAGCCCTCAAAGGTAAACCCAAATATGGATGATTTGAGAAGGTACAAGAGCGTATTTTATTACAGAGGGTTGATCAAATTTAGAAATTGAATTAGGTGTCCGTTATCAGTCCAGATGGCTATTTATTTAATCTCAGGGGTTACAGAGGCGCTGCAGAGAGAGAGGGATAAATACTTAATGTGGCTCTTTACAGCACAGTAGTCCCATATGGATTTTGGCAGTGTTTTCTTTGGAACTTACTGTGGGTGCTTGAAGATATGCTTCACAGGCTGTGTAATGAAGTCATATTCATAAGACCGGAGTCTTCATCATATCAACAGCTTTTACTTTCTTCAAGAGCCATTCATCATACTTACAAAACAGTTGTGTAAAGGCAGATATCTGTGTAATCTCTGAAGTTGTGCTAAAGTGACCAGGTGGTACAGTGAACAGGATCCCCTCTTGGTTTGTGAAAACTTAATTTCTAACTTTGAAACTATTTTATATTGTAGATTGAGGTTTTTCATTAAATTAGTTTTACTCATAAATGCAAGGTTATTGTATTGTTGTGTAGACATACTGTATTGGTTTTGTTAGGTTTAAGCTATACAGGTAGACTTATTTCTCAATCATCTGCACTTTGCTTCAACAAAACGTTTTTCTATAATGCTAGGCTAGGTACACCAAGTATCAGGGCCGTGCACAGACCTTTGGGGGGCATGTAAAAAAAAAGGCCACTTCTCAACGGTCACAGACACATTTTTTAAAAGAAGGGGAAATCAGCACAATCTGATGAGTAAAGTAAATTCCAGTAAAAATGTAATATTGTAGGAAATACTTTAGCCTGCCATTACTACAGTGTATTCGGAAAAGTATTAAGACCCTTCCCTTTCTCCAATTTCTATTAACGTTAGAGCCTTATTTAACAACGTTACAGGTACGACCCAGGCGCAGACAACATCGGAGTAACAACAGTTTATTAAACCAAAAGGGCCAGTCAAAAAACAGGTCAGAGGCAGGCAGAGGTCAGTAATCCAGATAGACGGGGCAAATGTACAGTTCGGCAGGCAGGCTCAGGGTCAGGGCAGGATGGTCAAAACCGGGAAAACTAGAAAACAGGAACTATAGAGAAACAGGAGCAGAGGGAAAAACACTGGTAGGCTTGACGAAACAAAACAAACTGGCAACAGCCAAACAGAGAACACTGGGGATAATGAGGAATATGGCCGACACCTGGAGGGGTGTGGAGACAATCACAAAGGCAGGTGATACAGATCAGGGTGTGACATTTTTATAAAATGGATTCAATTAAATGTTTTCAATCTACACACAATACCCCATAATCACAAAGCACATTTTTTTTTACAATTTCTTTAAAATAAAAAACTGAAATACCTTATTTACATAAGTATTCAGACCCTTTGCTATGAGACTAGAAATTGAGCTCAGGTGCATCCTGTTTCCATTTATCATCCTTGAGATGTTTCTACAACTTGATTGGAGTCCACTTGAGGTAAATTCAATTGACTGGACATAGTTTGGAAAGGCACACACCTGTCTATATAAGGTCCCGCAGTTGACAGTGCATGACAGAGCAAAAACCAAGCCATGAGGACGATCTGAGCAATCAGGTGAAAAGGGCCTTGGTCAGGGAGGTGACCAAGATCCCGATGGTTACTCTGACAGAGCTCCAGAGTTTGCCAACAAGCACCTACTCTCAGACCATGGGAAACACGATTCTCTGGTCTGATGAAACCAAGATTAAACTCTTTGGCCTGAATTCCAGCATCATACTGTGGGGATGTTTTTCAGTGGTAGGGACTGGGAGACTAGTCAGGCTCGAGGGAAAGATGAACGGAGCAAAGTACAGAGAGATCCTTGATGAAAACCTGCTCCAGAGTATCAGGACCTCAGACTGGGGTGAAGGTTTGCCTTCCAACAGGACAACGACCCTAAGCACACAGCCAAGACAACGCAGGAGTGGCTTCGGGACAAGGTTCTGATTGTCCTTGAGTGGCCCAGCCAGAGCCTGGACTTGAACCCGATCAAACATCCTGGAGAGACCTGAAAATAGCTGTGCAGCGACACTCCCCATCCAACCTGACAGAGCTTGAGAGGATCTGCAGAGAAGAATGGGAGAAACTCCCTAAATACAGGTGTGCCAAGCTTGTAGCGTCATAACCAAGAAGACTTGAGGCTGTAATCGCTGCCAAAGGTGCTTCAACAAAGTACTGTGTAAAGGGTCTGAATACTTATATAAATGTAGATTGTGTGTAGATTGATGAGAAAAAAAAACGGTTTAATCAATTTTAGAATAAGGCTGAATGTAACAAAATGTGGAAAATGTCTTAATACTTTCCGACTGTACTGTATATCCAACCCAACTCCATTTGTTGCCACTATCTTGTGTCCAAGTGGTTTTCTAACCATTTGACCAGCAACCCCCAAAAAGGAGTGGTATGAACTTGCCACCCACGCACGTGTACACACACGAGCATGCGTGCACAATCTCTGTCATTAAAGCCATAAACGGTGGTGCGTTTTCAAAGCGGGAGATATAGGGTACAGACATAAACTGTATTTAACACCTGCCTTTGGAGCTGAAAGTCATTCATGTTGGCAGCCAATATCAACTAGGGCTATATCATGTCGCTTCTCTAGAGTCCAGAGCAAGAAAAAGCATATGGCCTACATGTAGTGGAGATCGCAAGATCATATGGAAAGCGTGTTCAGTCTACACCGCACCAGGTAACCCTGTTATTTCTCACAAATATCGTAATAAATTCACAGCATATGTTAAATCTTTATCCCTTAATATTGAAGGTAGTGCAATGTTACAACTGCTTATCTTTAGACATATAGCCAGTAGCCACCAAAAATATGAAAATGATCAATCAAATCAGCAGGTAGTTTATTTTTCTGGCAAAGATGAGTGAGTAGTTTTTTTATATGGATGATAAACCTAGGAAATGAAAGTCCTTTCTGTCCTTTCTGGTCACTAATTTGGATATGCGCGCCTCCCTTTGAACGCCAATGCTGTCAATCAAGACTGAAAGGGCAAAAGGGCATGTGCTCTGCGTAGGTAGAGCCCTATCTGTTCATGTGCCCACCAAACATGTGCTACAAGTGGATATGCTTTAGGGATAAGCTAACCTTCAGTTCTAAAGCTCAGTGGCCCCATCTCTATGTAATCTCTCTTAACCATCCGTTCAACAAAATCTATGGGTTGGTCCAGCTTATCAAAACACTGCAAAAGGCAGTATTGCAGCTTTGGAGATAGATCATCTCACATGGTTCAAATGACTGCTTGGGTAAGAAGCAGGGATGATGATGTAATGGGGTAAAGGTGAGTGTTTGTGTCAGATCTGCTCTGGTCCATCAGCAGGACACTACGCTACACCATGCACGAAAAACATTTGAGTCGATGTCTCCAGGGTACACTTTCTAAGTGTCACTTTCTTTTCCACAGCCCACAGCAACGCCAATGTCACTCCAACCCCCCACAAACCCCTGTGGTGCCCCGACCAACCACGTTTTGGACGAGGGGCTGTGCGCCTGCGCTCCTGAGCAGAATGCGTGAGGCTGCTTACTTAGCATGTGGCGGTGCGTGAGTTGTCATGATGTGATTCGCACAGCTCACTGCACACATACTAAACTGTATCGGACACCCTATAAATTTTGAGGGGGGGGGGGTAAATTATGCGGGTGAAAGGCGGGTGGAATATGACAACCTGAACGAAGGAACGAGCGAATGTGAAAAAAGAGGGAGATTGAGTGAAGGGTGGACGGGTGGATGGGGTGGGGCTAGAGGGGTGCTTGGGGCGGGGGGGTATGGAGGTGGTGTAGAGGGGGATGGGGGGGTATAGAGGGGTGTTTGTGGTACTGTCGGACAACCCAACAGTGTAGCATTCACAAGGGGTTAATTGGGAAGGTGTTTTGAAAGACTGTTCAGTTTTTTTTTTGAAAAGGTGGTCTGTGGAAAGAATTCAATGTCTACCTGCAGCATAATGAGGTTAAATTATTCTTACACCGCCGCCATCGGGGTCTGGCAGCGAGGTGCGAGACAGTTCGTAGCGCTAGTCAGGGCCCGCAAGACTGTTTTCACTCAAAATAAAATAACAGAAATGGAACCTTCCAATTAATTCCCATTTACATATCCCTGGCTCCAGTTTCCATTGGGGAGGGCCTGGGGATGTGAGGCACTGTTGCAGTCGCCAGGGTGATTATATGATTAGATGATTAATAATTCCCCAGGAGCTGCAATTAATTTGAAATTAGCTAAACATACCAGGAGTGCTGGCGTCATGTTGCATGCGGGTGTGACTGACGTCTTCCACCTTTCATACACACATACACAAACACACACACTTGTTCATGGTTAAAACACACACACTTGTTCATGGTTAAAACACACACACAAACATGGTGGCCAGGTTTTTTCATGAAGAGTTGAGTCTAATCCTGCCACTCCTCTCAGCGCGGTGACGTCCAGTGGTAAACAGACACAGATTAGTGCAGTTTGTTTACTTTCAGGTCGTTGGTGCCGTTGCCATGTGTCCTGGCAGTACAGTTTGTCACCTGCTCCATAGAGAGAGAGAGAGAGAGAGAGAGAGAGAGAAGAGAGAGAGAGAGAGAGAGAGAGAGAGAGAGAGAGAGAGAGAGAGAGAGAGAGAGAGAGAGAGAGAGAGAGAGAGAGAGAGAGAGAGAGAAATAATGACAGAAAGAGGAGAGAGGGTGATGGCCCCAGAGTGACTATATGGCGTCTGTGATTCCTCAGTAAGACAGGACATCAACCCTGACTCCAAACACAGCGGCCAGTCAGTAGGCAGTAGAAGCAGGTTAGGGAATCTCCTGTAGTGGCCTAACATAGGCAGTGATAGATTTGCGACTGAATCGTATCGGCAGCCATAACCCTATCTACCAAGGATACAGGCTACTGCTCCTGACAGACCACCAGGGAGGGGGAACCCCACCAGACTTCTCTCAATTACCCTTTAAAAACAGACCGCCTGTTTTTCAAACTGCAGGCGACGTGAGTGCTTGAGACTCACCCCGGTCGCCCCATTTAGGTGAGTGATGGGTGAGCAGATTTTCTTAAAAGAGCGCCAATTATCAGACGTGCAATTAGCTAGCCACCCGTGCAATTACACCCCACTCTGCTCTGCTCTGGTCCTACAGAATGACTCACTCAACTGTGCTGTGCCTGAACAGAATGAGCGATGATGATGATGAGGATGATAGCCGTGATGTTGACTATATTAATATCGCAGCAGGCAGGGAGGGAGGGAAGGCAGAGGTGGTGGGTGTGTGTGGGGCCTGTATTCTGCTAGTGTAGGCCTCTCCAGCCTGGCTGCCTAACCCTAACCTCTGGCCACCCCTGGCCATGGCATGTGGGGATATTTATGATAATCCACCTCCCGGAGGAACACGAGGTCCCCATTAGAGCATTGTGGTTGAGGGGCGGCCTAGGTGCCGTCCAGCCCACCCCACCAGCCTGGCTGTTTTTGGGGGGCTCTTTGTTACTCTGTGGCTCAGTGTTAGACCCCTGTGCTAAGCCCGATGGCTGGGCCGGCGGTGGCTAGCTGTTTAAATAAAGCCCAGGTTAAATACGGTCTGAGACCAAGTAAACACTTGCGTCATACAGTTTCAATTTGAACTTCAATTAAGTCTATGCATTTTTTCTTTCTTACTGAGGAGGAAATTAAAACAGGATTCAGTAAGAGCAGTGAGCTTTGGTGAGCTTAGGGAGGCAGACAGAGGAGCAGGCAATAGTCACAATCAAGCCTCTGATAAGACATCACTACCTGACTGACTGACTGGATTTAGGGTTTACTTTTCATTCACCCTTAAATCCATCTCTCAATCCACCTTTTCCACCAAAACCAGATTCAAATCAGATTCCCTACCTACCTCTATATACAGCAATTGTCTCCTACAGACGCTCTCTCTCATGTGTGTAAGCAGTGGCATCGGAGGGCAACCTGTCACAGACCCTGTTGAGTGTATCAACAGTTTAACACTGGATCCACAAGAGGGAGCAACATCCCCATAGGGATCAAGCATCATCATCGTCACACAACAGCACCCATGGTGTTGGGACAGGCGGCCACAAACCTTTCTGTATAGTGACCCAACTAAAGCTATCTGAATTGTCTTGAGAAGTATATACTAAAAACAAAAGCATAGGAAAAGGCCAATCGCTCTGCTAATTCCATAAACATGTTGACAAGATTTTCACAAGAATCTAAATGTACCTTTAGGAGTAATACTAAGTTCTCTCCATGTCTGTATCATGCACCATTGACAAGAGTCAAAGCAAAGCCTTATTCTCTAAGAAAAGTAGATCAGTTGAGTGTATGGGTTCCCCCCCCCCCCCCCCCTCTTTCGCTCTCTCTCTGGCTCTCTCTGGCTCTCTCTCTCACTCTCTAACCCTCTCTCACTCTCTAACCCTCTCTCACTCTCACCCCATGCTCTGCTCTCCTCTCCCTTTCTCTCTGTAGGTTTCTGTTTCATATAATTTCTTATAATAAGGCTCATTTCATTGTCACTAGCCAACTGAGGATAATTAATTACCACTCCTTGGCTATTGTAAGAAGCGTCCTGCAATGTGGGGTTAAAGAAAACACCACGTCTGTGGTTGGGAAAATAAATATGGTTTGAATCTAGATTATCACATTAAAATTAACGTTTAAATCACGCTCTGCTTAGCATGTCTTCGCAAAATGGTATGAGCACAGTCACTTCTCACAGATCTCTCAAATGTAATATTTTTGTCTTTGGAATATTTCCCTCTTTAGCAATTGTAATACTGTTGGCTATGTATGTTTCTGTTTTCCTGTAAGATCTTATTTATTAAACATATATGGGGTCACTGAAATGATGTCTGATCACACAAATACATTTGTTTCTGATAATACAATTATTTACGCTAAACAACTTTCAGGATATCACACTGTCAGAGTTAAATTTGTATTTCATTTTGATCAGATAACGGAGTTATCTTTTAAAACAGAACTGAATGAATGCTGAGTAAAAAGGAAGATAATAAACTATATTGATCACTACTCACAGATGTAGGACCTTAATTTGAGACAGTTGAACTGTAAAGTTTAATTATTAACTGGATTATAATTAATGGAGATTTGTGTAGGGGTTGATACACTTTTTGTAAGGGAAAATCAAATCTGACATTTCAACGTAGAAATGACAAATTTCAGAAACCTTTTCAAACCTCAAATACACAACAAGTTTCACATTTCCTGCATTGCAGGAAAGTTTTCCTGCATTGCAGGAAAGTTTTCCTGCAAATTAAGATCCTACATCTGTACATGACCAACATCAGATAAGGTGGCTGGAATTGGTCAAAATGATGCAAAGATGAGTAAACCTTTTTCCTCTGCTTATGAAAATCCAGGGAAACCTGTTTTGGGTGTATGGATGTGACACATCTAAATACATTTCAATTAAATGTTTTGCTCTTTGACTATCAGAAGATTTATTAAATTAATTTAGGTCAATAATAAATTCAGATATTCCATATTCGGCACAGCAATAGCATTAAGTTAGAATTTGTGTATAGCTTGTATAGAGAGACAGACAGAGAGCAAAGGAGAATATTCAAGTAATCAGTGGTACTGTAGGGTACCACACCATGTCCTTGCTTGGACAGACTTGGCAAATTTGTAAAGGAGTCCACTGCTACTGAGGAAAACCGTGTGTTTGTGTGCGTGTGAAAGCTGAAGCTCAGTCTTGGTTGATATTATTCTTTCATTCTTTTAGACTCGTTTTATTTTATTACTTAGAAATTGTTCTCAAGACGGTGAGGGGGCCTGGAAAAATGTATCCACATCCACACAGATCCCGCTGTCAGATACTGATTTATACAAAAGAACAGCAATGAAAAATCTGTCGTTTTGTGTTTTTCAAATAATTTTCATATTTTGCCTTCTCATGTTTCCCCCTGTCTGAGACCTGCCACTTGTCTGAGAAAGCCAAGGTTTTGTTTCTGATGTGAAGGGTGGTATGGAGAGGGTGGTTAGTGCCACAGAGTCTGTCTTTTGATTGGAGCCTGGTCCTCAGGCCAAACTCAGTGCATGATCCAGTGAGACTGGGCACATGCAATGAAATAAAAAAATCAATCATATGACAGCATTACCATGGCAACCAAAATGAAATTAAAGGCCAGCGACACATTTGGAAGAGTTTTTGATTTCTTTACTCAAACTAAAAAGTAGATAGATTGGAAATCTATAAACTGTTGTAGGCGGAAAGGGAAAACATGATAAGATACCAATATGGTCGGCATTAATCGGAAAAACGGAAGAAAACAATTTTGGTCAGAATTTAACAGCAAGTTCTCCCAGCTAGTAGCATATCTTCATGTTTGTAGAAGCATGTGAGGAGCATCTTTGAGATTAAATAATAGAATAAATAATACAAACATCACTAAATAAATGATGCTCTATTGGCAGAAACATCTCTTCTGTTATAAATCACTCAATCATACAGTTATTTGCAGGAGACTGGATGGTGAACAAGGTAAAAACTGTGGTGAAGACATAATCTGTCGTGGACCTGGTTCATACCAGTTTACCAAGGCCGAGGGGACCTTTAGGCTCTGCTTTGTAATTTTGCCATCACTGTTTGGTGTCTAAAAATGAGCATAGGAAAATAAGGCTTGTCATTCAGTAGAATCACGTAGCTACTTTCCTGTACGTCAGTCGCCGCGCCTCGTCAGCGAAATAAACACAAATGACTGAATGCAGGTGGTTGCACAAATGGCACCAGGGGTTTCATCCCAACAAAAATAACGACTAGGACCAGTGGACACTACTGTCTGTCGTTGCACCACCACACAAGTCTGAGGTAACTATAACTGGACAAACGCCTGTACTAACACATAAACAAAAGAGAAAGCCCTTGTCAAGGCAGTTTTGACTCCTCTGCAATACAGCATGGGCGTTAACTGGTTAGCATTAGCAAACAAAGTTGCTGAGCCATTGTAGCCGAAGGGGAAATCTCTTCTGCCGTCTGGCGCTGATTTTTGTGTTACTTTGTACCCACAAGAATGTCAACTGCTTTCAGTAAACGGTGATGCGTCAACCAATACAATAACCACATTATAGAAAACCAATGCGAAAGGGGAAAAAATACAATGGACAGCCTTTGAAAATGGTCCAATTCTGTCTATCATGGTTTCTTCTGCCATGTCTGTGTGACTTTTTCCTTGTTCACAGCAGCACTGGTTGAATTACCACCCTAAATAATGTTTTGTTCTTGTCATAATTCTGGAAGTTGAAATGGAAAGTGTGTACAGCATTCTGATTACAGTGGATCCAAAAGAATACTGCAGGAGCCAACATCCTCTATGTTCCCTGTCGACTGAAAAAAAACTGTACGTTTAGAGATAATATATGCAACAAGGTGCTACAATATTAATGGGTGATCAATGAGTTTCACCTGAACTGCAACTGTTTTGTTGGTTATTAAAACATATAGAGTTCTATACTTTATATGTACGTGTGTGTGCAAACGAGAATGTGTCTGTGTGTGTGTATGTGTGTGTGTGTGTGTGTGTGTGTGTGTGTGTGTGTGTGTATGTGTGTTTGTACAAATAATGTGATAAACTGGAGGGTACTGTAGGATATCACGTGGCTGCCATGCCATTCCCAAACTTAAAATAATGGTTTGATTGCTCTGATGATCAGTTATTAGAGAGCGCAGTACTGCAGTGCGGTCTTCAGCTGCGACCAACTGCCCTTAGACAATTTAATGCATTGCTAACTGCACCCGGTTAGTCATTTCGGATTACCACACTCCTGTGACTGAAATCACTTAATTCCAGATCATGTCTGGGTGATTCACCGGCCTCGCCGCTCCTCTCATGTGGCTAGCAGCGAGAAGCATTAGAAAGGAACCATTCAATTAATATTTCCCCTATGGTGTAGACTGAGGCTGTGTCCCAAATCACACCCTATTCCTTACACTGTATAGGACAGTGCACCCCATAGGGCTCGGTTCAAAGGTTCTGCACTACACCAGTGTTGCCCAACTCCAGTCCTCCAGTCCCCCAACAGCCCTATGGGCCCTGGTCAAAATTAGTGCACTAAATAGGGAATGGGGTGCCATTTTGGATGCAGACTGAGAGAGCTGGATGAGCCAGAGAGAACCCTCCGCAGTCTGGCCGACGACGCGGTGCAAGACGCCAGGCTCTTCTAGGAACGACACAAGCAATTTTGGCTCCCAGGTTCCTACCAGAATCCACCACCTCCAACATCCACATTCTGTCTGTCCTCTTCTCCCCAGGCTTGTCTCTCTGCACCCTGGGTAGATGTCAGGGCCATGGCTGCTCAGCAAAATTCTGGGAACTTTCAATAAATTCCATGGTTTTCTAGAAATCCTGTTTGGAGGATTCCATATTTCCTGCTTATTCCCTCCTGATTACGGGAATCCTCCAACTGCGATTTCGGGAATTGGAGGATTTATTGAAAGTTCCCAAAATGTTGCAAGCCTTAGTAGAGTTGCTCCCAGACATTTGGCTGAGGTTGCGCCCAGGCTTCCAGATCCGTGTCAGGGCATAGAAACGCCACTACCCGGCTCTTGATGCCCTGCAAGACTCTCAGGCAAGAGGTGGATACGGTTTCCCCCATTAGCCCTGCAATTTTACCATGTGCTCTGTTCCACTGACGCTGACGATAATGACGGATTGTGCTGATTAGTCATACTGTAGATTGAGTCACCTCAGCAACGCTGACAGCAAAATCACAAGGCGGCTTGACCAGTGCTGTCTGCACAGTTGCTCCCCAAGGCTGTCATGTCATGCGTTCCTACATTTGAATCCAGCCACTAACCATTCAGTTCCGGCTAATACTCCCTCTTATATCAGTTACACAACCTTCTTGCAAAGTTTACTTTTGGTCAATACCTCCAAAAATATCTACTCAGATACAGAAGAGATCCAACAAAATGTCACAATTTAAATGCATTGCTTAATGATTCCAATATACCCGAGGCTTTAGGAAAAAATAATTGAATGTGTCAATTCTATGTGGGTTTTGAAATTGTTCTTATTACTAATTTGGCTAAGATCAGTTCCAAAGGGTTGAGAGGGCCACTGTGTATCAGTCTCCATGGTAACAGAGCATCTGCTTTGAAACAGATATAACTCACCCGGTTAACCTTTGACAGCAGGGCAATCGGTAAAACAGGCAACTCACAAAGGACTCATCCAACACACATTAAAGAGCCTCTTAAAGAGGAATGGATGTCTGTCATTCAAACTATAGAGATTCTTCATCACCCTCCCCCACCGGTGACAACTAGGACCGTTAACACTTTTTAACAAGGGCACTCGTCTCGTATGACAACGATCCACAAGATCCAACAGAGTTAGAGACAGAAAAAAAAAAACTTGTCCTTCAGTTAGAAATCAGTGCCCGATAGCGGCCCCAGTGGCTCAGTCTTAACCCGGACTTGTCTGCACTCCTTTCATATGGAGCTTCTTTTTTTTTTTTTCTGCCACATACTGGAGACCCCACTGCAACCCTGTAATGGTAAACCCAGGCCTAACCTGAGGCCTACAGCTGTTGGACTCATCACCAACAGAGGCACTTGTATGGCATTGTTTAGAGACAGTCCCTAAGGTACTGGACTATACACCTCCCACCGTGGATGGTCCTATCAACATCAAATCCAGCTCTCTGTCCCCCCCACAGGCAAGAGTGGAACCTTAATGCATCAGCCAAGACAGGAGCATGCCAGGATGTCTGGCTTCAGAAATGAGTTCATGACTAGTGTTTAGTGTTGTCTGGGGAGACAAGGACACATTTAGGTAGAAGTTGTATTTATCATGCTGACAAATCACACCAGAGAGAGGCTGTGTGGGGAGAGATCTGGGCCAGGCTGATGATGCTATTGAATGCTGAGAAATGTCTCAGTTCAAGGAAGGGATGCTGTAAGTTTACATAAAATACAACATAGATTACGTAAATTGGATATAAATGATGTAAAACACTATGTAAATCTGGAACACCAATTAATAGTAATTTATAATTGTTATTTTGAGGAGATTTTCACATATCTAAATACCATTTTTGAAAATACTGTCTGTACTGTATGTCCCATTGTAGCTATACAATACAGATATTAAACTATGAAAATTACAAAGAAGTAAAACCAATATTGGGATTCTGACAAATCGCTCACTGAACTCTGGGCCTATGAGTTGACTTCTGAACACTTGAGAAATGTTAGGTTCAATTGAAATAGTCCAAGTTTCCAGGCATCTTCAAAAACAATATTTAGATTTTCCCCCCAATAAAGTAGGCACATTGAATTGTGCCGCCACGGACCATTGAATAACCATCTACTTCATGTCTGGGTCTTGGCAAACCTTTCTGAAAATCTCTTACCTGCCTGAATTCACCCCACAGCGGAGATATGGTTCAGAGACTATTCTAGAAAAAATAATAGAGTATTCCAGTTTCACAAACCAGCAGTCTTCTACAACTTTTGGATTGTATTTATAACTTACTTGATAGAGACAGTAGGGAGATGTCTTATAACTGGATGCAGCAATGGGCAAAATATAAATACACCAATAATGATTTGCTGATCTTTTCTTTGGACTTTTTCTTTGCCCTGAAGATGTTACAGCTAATGATGCAGTCTCTGCCTTATACAACTGTCTCATCAGTCTGGTACAGCACAAATATTTGATTGTAATGATACCGTAAGTGGGTGACATCACTAGTTTCAGTACATGAAGACGCACAAACAAACAAGCACCATGTACAGTCTCCTCTCTAAGAATAAACCAGATTCCCTCAGGGGAAGCTATTTATAAAACCACTGACATTCTACTTCCCCTCCATGATTGTAAGTTGTACCTCTGAGTTTTGAATCCAACTCTGCAACAGCGGACCGATACAGAACCGGGGTTGTGTCGGCTGCATATAAATCAAACACAAACACGTTCTCCACCCACCACCAATCATACCCATCCTCATGATTTTCCCAACACAGCCCCCCGTGAGTTAACATTTACATGTATGCTGATAATGGCTTTAGCAGCAGGTTGAATCTCTGACTTTGTCTACTATTAAATCAAATTTATACGGCCCACAGCCTCACAGCTGGTTTTGCATTGAACAGCAGCAGCAGACAGCACTCTCTATACTCTACCTGACATAAGGAATGCTATAAATTGGCTTTCAAAGTGCAACATGGCATGCCAACCGCTAGACAGCATGATCTAAAATGTAAATGTTGATTTAGATCATTTTGATATGAAAATGAGCAGAGGTTACAATGCAGAGGTTACACTGCAGAGGTTACACAATTTATTCCACTCCGAGGATCAGATAATTCATGATGGTTCCTGCAGTGGCTCAGTTTTGGGATGAACTAGCCTTAATGTGACCACGGGGAGAAGCGAAAACAAAAAAGCAATAACATCGTAAATCATTTTGATTTGATTTTAATTTACGTCCTTTGCTGTGTCTGACGGTTGAATCACATGGCATGTGGACATGCCCTTGTTGAGTGAAGAACTGGGGTGCTTTGCAAAACATTGTTGTTGAGTTTTGGGTCTGGATTCGATCCGTAGCAATTTATTAAAAGTCAATTGAATCCTTGGGAATATGAGACCATCTGTCTTTGAATTATTGAACAACTATTTTTTAAATGAAACCTTGTTTCCCAGTCAAATATTATATGTCAGGAGGTTTGAGGTTCAGACTGCTGTATAAACCTCACATGGAGTGGGACTAAGCAGAAAAATACAATTAATGCTGAAGCTAGACCAATCTTTCAAAACATTGGGTGGTTTGCGAAATATCTACTAATTACATTGTTGCTTGCTCTAAGCCTTCACTTCTCAACATGCTATGCCACTTGAGGCTTTTCAGTATGTGGGTGACTTTGTTCAATTTACTTTTAATCATATCTAACAATCAAACAGTACAAAGATTTTAATGACCAGCTTGTATTATCTGTGATTACTTGGATTTAATCTTAAACCTGTGAGATATATACAGTATGTCCACGGGCGAATGAAAATATATAGCAGCCCTATAAAAATGTAAATGTACAGTGTTCCAGCGTTCACCCTCTCCTTGTTTATTTTTTTTATTTCACCTTTATTTAACCAGGTAGGCCAGTTGAGAACAAGTTCTCATTTACAAATGTGACCTGGCCTTCTCCCCTCAGAAGCAACAGTAGTGTAGCATGACAGATGTAAATCTATAGGCCGAGTATGCTCAGACAGTTAAGGCGAGAGCTACTGCTGAGAGAGAAAGCGAGAGAGAGAGAGAGAGAGAGAGAGAGAGAGAGAGCGAGAGAGAGATGAATGGAGCCAATTCTAATAAGAGATTGCAGGTCTTAAGAAACCGCTAATAGTTCCTAAAGTTTCCTGCCCCATGAGCCTTAGCAGCGGGAGCAAGGAGCCCAGCGCTGAAGCCCGGTAATCAGTGTCAGCCTGCCGGGACAGACCAGGCCGAGGGGGTTGAATAGGGAAGGAAGGGAGGAGGAGGGTTTGTCTGGAGTGAAAGTGTGCCTGCTTCTGAATATTAATGTCTATTTCCGTCCTGAAATACGGTAGCCTTATTGGGGTGGGCTGTCCCCTCCCTCTGAGAAACTACTCCCACGTAACCCTTGTTTTTAAAGGCTGATCTCGACCCCGGTGAGCAGAGGGACGCGGGGCTGCAGAGAGAGGGGGTTGGCACGTTTTCAGTAGGGAGATTCAGCTGTATGTTTTATACACCGAGGAGAGAAAGGTGAGCCCGGTTGACTGTGGAACAAGTTCAGTGTTGCTGTATTGTTGTGATAGTTTCTTCTAATTTTGGGGTGTCTTAAAATAACGCAAAGTAATCCTGTCAGAACTCAGACATACTTTCCATTCTTATGGGTGTAAAGTATCTGGTTGTGTGTCATGAAGTTGTCTAAAGGCTTTATCTGGCTCAAGTGTTAATTGGTTTATTATTAGTCTGTGTTCCAGTCAAATTGTTACTCCGCTCCTGTTTCCATCCTGTTGGCAACTCAAAAGGAACATTTACTTATATGACAATTAATTCAAACATCTAAGATGTTCTACGATAAAACAGTGACCTTTAAAGCCTCCCTTTGCTACACAAGAGACACTTTCAGAGAGAGGACCAACTCCCATATTGGAACTTCATAGCAACATTCTTGCACCGTGTTTAGAGTAGATATGTTACAAACACACCCTTACCACAAGTTCTTCTGAAGGTCAAATTGCCCATGCAACCAACACATTAAAGTCATACCATGAATGGGCGAGAAAACGTCTAGTTGAGCTACATGTAAACATTCCCACCACAGCTGTTTATTTTGCACTGGGATTTGCAAAGGGTACCTACACAGGACAGCTGTTCTCCAAAACTATTAAATTCGGGAAAAATGTTTGGTTGGACATATCAAATATTTACTACATTTGTAAAAAAAAACAACAACAACACAGCAATTGATATTCATGGTAGTTATTTTTGCCATTCATAGAAAGAGATTATGAAAATTGTTAATCAGTGGGTGTATTGTGAATTTTACGTTTCCCATGACTTCTGGAGAGGAACATTCCGGTTCTTTTTGTTTATAATGTAAGAAGAAGTTCTACGGTCTCGGAACCGTGACGTGTCATATGCCACACAAACATAACCAGGAAGTCACTTCATCTCAACAAAAATCGTAACTGCTTTACCTAAATAAAGTACTTTTCTGAAGCAAAGAGTGACTTGTCCATGGAGGCAAACATGTTTACATCTGCAGAAATTTCCCCACCGTCATCACCGCAACACTGGCAAGTATCTTTCCCAATCTCAAATGAGCTTTGACGTTCCCGGGAACACCATGTTCCGAACTTCCGAGTTCTACTTTTCGAGATGACCAGGCCCAGGCTGTCTGTCATGGACAACCAGTAGATGTCCAGTCATGACAGGGGTACAACAGCTCTCGGTGGCACTGGTGGCGAATGAGCAGCTAGAGGTTCTGAAAGGCTCATCCATCTTACTGCCACTTGAGTGACAGAACAGAAAACAGGCTGAACAAGCCCCTCCCCACCCCATACAGCCGGGAGCTCCCATACCCAAACAGCTCCAGTGATATCAAGACAACTAAGAGCTATGTAGAGTAGGGGGTGCTCTACCAAAGTGAAAATGTAAACAGACCATGTTGTAAAGAAAAAAGACCCAAGAGCCCAGCTTGTATTAAAGCTACAATATGTAGCTTTTAGAATGACCTGACCAAATTCACATAGAAATGTGAGTTATAAATATTTTTTTCCAGATGAAAGAAAGTCTAAGAAGCGTTAGATATGTTCTATGTGTTCTATTTCTATGCTTCCCGTTCTGAAGTTCCATTTTTGCGTCATTTACTTTTGGTTCTGTACATCACCTTCAAAAAGCTGAAACAACAATATTTTTGGTTATCGAAAATGTATTTCAAAGCAGTTTAGATGGTACAATGATTCTCTACACAATGACTGCTTGTTTTTGTCACATAAACTGAAATTAAGCAAACTATTAGAATCTTAGCAACCAGGAAATTGCGGAATGATTTCTGCAAAATGCATCTTTAAGTGTCTTTCGATTTTTTTTAAGACTGCAGGCCATGACTGTTGAATATACAAAAGCCTGTGTAACATTGCCCACATGTTTAATAGCATTGATACAGGAATTGAACACAGACTAAACTAGACCGGTTCCATGCTTCTTGTTAGCACTAGACTATGCACTATGTGGCACACACTGTAATGTACAGGGTTTTCTGTATGTGATTTATTTATTCGGTAGTTCAGCTTTCATCCAGAGGCGGAATCAATCAATCCCTCAGGGGGGTATTCAATAGCTCAATTTAATGGCCACCTCAGTGAAACAGCAGCCAGGGCGAGACAGATCCACTCAACGAGGAGCCTGCACTTTGCTTAAAGTCTGCACTTTCAAAACAGGACCCACAGCGGAGAGGGTGATCAACGTTGATAATTTAATCTTCATCTCTCAGGCCCTGGGCCCACTAGAGAGGCATACGTCCACTTTGTTTGGGGGAGCTTTGTTTGAGCAACAAGCCAAGAACATTTAGCCGGGATGCCAAGAACCTTTAACCGTGATGTATGTCACTCATGATATGTTTATAGTTCTCCCAGGGAAGGGTCTAACTCGAAGGGTCTAACTCGAAGGGTCTAACTCGAAGGTCCACTGCTACTTTATTGCTGCCATTCTGACCTGTACACTGTATAACCATTTGTCTCAGCGTCAAGTAAAATAAAACCAAAACTTCTCCATCATTTGATAATGCAATTGCTTCTTGTTAAGATACGTTTCGTAAGGGGAGGGGGGGGGGGCATAATATGTATGTGGGTGGGTGTAATATGTCATATGACTCTCACTGACCTGGCTGCTCACAGTGGTAACAGTGTCAATGTGAACAGTACCCTCTGTGCAGCAGTAGTACACTGCTCTGTTGTGACGGTGGTGACAGAGTAGAAAGGGAGCCTGTTTGCCGTATGAGTGGCACGTGTGTCTTTTTCGTGTAGCTACATTTAGAAACAATAACAAGAAATATGCATTAGAAACCTCAGCTAATGCTGTCAGTATACATAGTTTATTTAGCTAAGGAATTTATGAATAATGCTGAGAGTAATTTGGTTTTCATTGACTATTCAGATGAAGTAGAGAGAGGAGGAGGGGGGGTAGTGAATCGTCTGAGCTATTGTCTTATGTCAACAATGTTTTATGGGTGTTTTATGGGTGTGACAATGTTATTTAAAAATATACATTTGTTTGTTCAAAGAAAACGGTGATTAAATCCCAGATATACTTTATTGCTGCTATTACTGGGCCATAGGCAGAGATGTTAATAGCAATACGATTAGCATCATATATTTTCTATAGCTACGAGGAGATGTTTCCGTGAAAAGCCATAGGCTTTAAAAAGTTACAACTGCTTTTTAGTAGCTTACTCCAATTTTCCAGCTATATCGTCAGTCTAAAAATGGTTATACGGCTTATTTCTACACACCTCTAATATAGTGGTAGTGCCGTAAAAATGTCCCCTTATCTTTACTTAGCATATAAATCCTGACTTTCCTAATCCAAGCCATACAGCTTCTAGTTACAGTCTATAGTGTCAGACGACGGGAGAGTGGAAACAGAAAAAGCCATGGCGAGACAGAGAAAGAGACGGTAGGTAGAGGGGGACCGGCCAAGTGCAATCGTTGTAGTAATACCTGAAGGAATCAACGGGAAAAACCTGAACAGTTGCCTTGCAGGACTGGTGAAAATAAAGACTTTAAGACTCACTTGCATTTCTCTGTATACGAAGACAAAGCCTTGGCATGTCTTACAGAGTTATGAGCTGTACCCAACGTTTGACCGGTCACTGTGCTCACAACTCCTGCTAATGTGAGACTGGACAGCCCTTTACACAAAACCTGCATCACCTGCAATAACATATGCTAAACACGTGTATGTGACCAGTACAAATTCATTTGATATGATTTTGACGTCACACACACTCCTCCGGTCCTAAAGAAGAAGAAGAAGAAGAAGAAGAAGAAGAAGAAGAAGAAGAAGAAGAAGAAGAAGAAGAAGAAGAAGAAGAAGAAGAAGAAGAAGAAGAAGAAGAAGAAGAAGAAGAAGAAGAAGAAGAAGAAGAAGAAGAAGAAGAAGAAGAAGAAGCTGGATCCTGGGGTGTCAGGAAACCATGTGTGTATTATTTTGGCAATTGACGAGGGCCGTCCATAAAATAACAATTACGTAACGAGAGTGAACTTGCAGTCATCTGGCGGATTTGTTTAATGTATGAAAATTATGTGATAGCTTCTGTCATTAAAACACAATTTATGAAGTCTGGACTGATGTTGTGATGGTGGTGGATGGTGATGATGATGTCTTGGTCTTTTGTGTGTTCCTGGAGAGCATTTTCCTTTTCACTGGTTAACGCACCCCCAACTATGACCTCACAGGTGAGAACATTAGGTTCAGTTCCCTCCTTCCCTTGCGGTTCCATCCTTCCCTTGCCTCCTCACCCTCTCCTCTCTTACTGCGGTGTGCCATTATCACAGCGTGGCTAAACTATCACATGTGGAGATATTCATGTTCGGAGATGACTTTAGCTGCTGAAAGAAATTCTCCTCTCTAAAATCGTATGGGTCGTAACCTCTATTCCTTGTTGTCATTGTGTCTCGGTGATCATGGTACTGCAGTGATTCTGCAATTATTTTATATTGCTCAATATTTTGACATTTTGAGAGGCCAATGCCCACCAAAATCTATGCCAGTTGTCATGGTGACCAGTATATGGTATGAGTAAGATGGCCCCACCCTCCTCTCCTCCCTCCTGGCTCTCACTCTCAATACAAAACATTACACCGAACAAAAAGCAGAGCACTGGGACTGTTGGGACCATTGGGACTGCAGTGATGACAGGACACGGCTGGTGACCTGAGGGGCAAGGGGACGTCGCCGGGCTAGTGGGGTGAAAAGGTAAGAGGGACCCACTGACCTCAAGTATCCCAATAATACTATGGCCTAGACCAGTGGTATTCAACTCCTATGAGGTCCGGAGTCTGCTGGTTTTCTGTTCTAGCAGATAATTAATTGCACCCACCTGGTGCCCCAGGTCTAAATCCGTCCCTGATTAGAGGGGAACAATGAAAAAAAAAAGTAGTGGAACTGGCTTCGAGGTCCAAAGTTGAATTTGATGGGCCTAGACAAACCTATGTTTACACAGCGAGAGAGAGAGAGAGAGACAGAGAGAGAGCGAGAGAGAACGAGATAGAGAGAGAATAAAAATGATATAAGAGGGTGAGAGAAGGTGAAGAAAGAGTGATTTATAGACAATTTATAATGAAATTAATTCAAACAAGTGATTCTTCCAAAAGTACCAAAAACATAATCGGGGCACCTCAACTCTTTGTTGACGGAGACTTGCTTCCATGGTTACGGTCGACCACATGCGCTGTGCATGACGGCGGGGCATGGCGTGTGCTAAAAGAGGAATGGCATTACCAGTGCCTGTGAGTCCAGCACAGGCATGGAAACACAAGGTTTGTAAAAATGAAGTTAATGGCCAATTAGAAGAGAGCAAAGGTGCCTTGTTATTTCATCAGGCAGCAAGTGGGGCAGCCCTTCCACCTCACATAGGCACTTTTTCCAGGTATACATACTGTATAGAACATGTTTTATGTGGTGTGACCAGACCAGGCAGACATGCTTAGTCAGCTGGGCCACCATTAAAACATTCCCTCAGTCTAAAATATGACAACAGGACAATAAAAGTATAACCATCACAGCTATCCAGTTCTCGCTGGTTGACTATGCCAATCGCCAGCCTACCTCATTCCTCCTACAGCCCCTTTCCCTCCCCCTCTGAGGCCCATTTTCCATTCCAGAGGGTTCTTTTTTCCATAGCATGGTGAAGGACATGGAAGTCTGGGGTGGAGTTGCTCTTTGATGATCCATACGATGAGATTCCCTGATGCGAGTGAGATGCCTAACGCTTAGTTTGCTATGAACTCGTTTATGCTTTTAGGCTACACCTCCAGCATAGACCAACACAGGAGGGCGTCCATCACCTGCAATGTACTGTAGACCTGATGATGGCGCAATCGCCTGCCTGTCGCATATCCTGTTTTGATGATGCTTGTCATACTGTGAATACCTAAAACAGGTTAGGTCTTGGTATGTGGTCAGAAATATCATCAGCACAC
This sequence comes from Thymallus thymallus, assembly GCA_023634145.1. Taxonomy (NCBI): domain Eukaryota; kingdom Metazoa; phylum Chordata; class Actinopteri; order Salmoniformes; family Salmonidae; genus Thymallus; species Thymallus thymallus. The sequence goes on from CM042386.1 coordinate 10,117,198, forward strand.
ACACCTCATGCAGTGCACTGTCATCTATTCTCCTCCCAGGGGAATTTGGGTTGTGTGAGATGCTGATGATGAATGGAAGATTGCCACGTAATGACTGTGACATTGTTTGACTGTGGGAAAAAAGTATGTTAGCAGCTCTCAGGTTTTGCAGATTGACGTCACTTCGTTTACATAGAGATCTTAATTTGATCACCCTTTTGCAGAAGAATTTCAAACGTGTAGCGTTTTTTTTATTTTAAAAAGACTTCTGAAGTTTGTAATTTCCTCTTTAAAAATTCAGACTTGATTTTCCATGACGGAAATGTTTTAATGAATTATAATCCACATAATAATTCACATTTCCTGTTCCTGCAGGTTCATTTTCTTGCTGTAGAAAACTAACTCAACTTAAGATCCTACATCAGTCACTCCCTTAGGTTATACAACTGTCTAATTATTGCCTTCAAGTAGTGGAAAGCTATGATAGCCCATCTGTAGATTGAGCTTTCTTCTTGTCCGTCAACCCTTCTCTTGATCAATCTGCAAAAGCTTCCTTGCTCTAGATTTGGAGATAAATCAAAGAGACTTGGCAAAGAGACAGGCAGACTTTTATTTTCAACAAATTCCCTAATCATTAGGTTTTTCTCATTTTTTGGGGAGGTACTATGATGCAAGTATCTCACTCTCCAGATAAAACAAGGGACTTGGCATTAATTCACTCTACTTTTGAACTGGCTGGCATAACAGGTTCTGGCCAGCTAGGCCCTCTGCAGACAATTCACCACAAGTGAGTTTGGACAGCAACGTGTTCAAGAACAAAAGAACAGGAACTCTACGTAACACCACATGGTGCAATACTGACCTGAACTAACCCAAAGTTACCATTGTATCATTCTGTCTTAAAGTAATACAAATCATCATTGTATATTGACACATTCACTCCCTTTTACGTTACAACATCGATTTACCTAGATAAATAAAATATTTGATCTGCCTCCATTTCTTGTAATTATAGCAATGTCAAAACACATACTAAATCCCAGTGATACACTTTTTACCAAAACATATAGTTCGACATAAAGCATACAGATACTAGGATCACACACGTTGAAATTCTGCATAATATATAATCCAAACCAGAATTTTCAAATATCTCCTGCCAGCGTCTGTTGTGGTAGTTTTAGGAGCTGATCTGATTGGGCCAAGCAGCACAAAGCCAACGGGGTCCTGTTGAGTACAAAGAGGAGCCTGTAGTCAGCCAGGGAGTTCAGAGGAAAACAGGCCGTCTGTCTCCTGGTGAACAGAGATGTCAAGGGGAGGCAGACGACCCCTGGTACTGAAGACATGCCGCATCAAAGACACACTCACTCACCTAAATGATAAACATGCCTCGCTGATACACTTGAAAGACCTGAGGAATGTCTCTCTCTCTCTCTCTCACTCACACACACACACACACACACACACACACACACACATATACATCAATACCTCTGGATTCAGAACTACAACCATGACATAGGGATATAATCCAGGATAGGATACAACAACTTCCTGGATGGCGAATAAGATGGATCCGTTTAGACGGGAGCGCGGCCGCTGCCGCATTACACTAACATGCTACTGGTGCTACTGCAATATAATCACTGTTCTCATTTGTCATCGCATGGGGCTGGCCAGGCCTGTGAAAAAGCCCTCCCAGAGGTACAAATGATGATATCCTGCAAGACATTAACAGGGGCTAACATATGGAATTGTTTTAAGATGGTCATACCAAGTATCATTAACTATTTGATTTTAGGACCCCTTAAGGTATCAAAAATATTTTTTTTTATTATTTGATGAAACATTGAATTTGGCCTTACTGCTATATAACATATTCATACATGGAAAAACAGATAGTCAAAACCTTTATCAAAATGAAGTTCATTTTATGTGTCTGTCCTACATCTGAGAGAAAGATCAGGAAATTATCTGTATAATTTCTTTACCCATATTTAACAAACAAAAATTGGCACTACTTCCATATATACTTCCATACATGTTTTAAACTAGTACCAGGCTACCTTCAGACAAATCTTGTGAGGCTTGTAGGCCAAACCGTTCAGGCGTGACCAACGTTTATAATTATGTTATTTTTTCGGGATGTCTCCTGGTCTGACAAACACCGCTGTAGTCCAGCCACCTTCCACCGCAGATGCGTAAGGCCGCAATTGCAGATATCAGATATCTCTAGCTTAAACAGACAGATTTTAATGGGGATTTTTTTATTATGCTCATTCGATTTCCGCGGGGGCGCAGACATCAACTCTAGGGGGTTATGAGATTAGTTATTGACCGACAATGGTAACTAATGTGTTAACACATGGAGAAGGAATAGGGTCTTAAATCTAGCCATAGAGAATGATAGAGGCCTCTAGTTGCCAAAAGGCCATATTAGCATGGGCAGCGCCATTAAGGTCTTCTATCATTTTAATGTAGTCAACTGGGTGGGACTTCCAACTTCATTGGCTGATCTCTCCTGGTGAACCTGTTGGGGTCATGTCCAACCGGGTCATCAGGAGGGATCAGCCAATCGTGAAGAAGAAAATTGACTACTTCAAAATGGAGATTGCCTCAATGGCGCTGTACATGCTGTCACATACACTGTAATGGCACAGATCCAAAGATGAGTCCTCTAGCTATCTCTATGGATTAAGCCCACTCCCCTATGTTGGTCTAAGGCCAGTTTGGCAGACCAAGGTAGACGTTCACAGAGCCATCCCATCATCCCATCCCTGTGTACATACTGTAACATTTAGGAAGTACAGTATTCATCAGGTAAGAGAATGAAATCGTGTTCCCTTAATGCATCATACTCTGTGTTCCTACGCCATTTTTTCAATACAGAAGGTAGGAGGTTGGGTGTGCCAATCAGTGACTTGTTCTTGGACTCCAGAATCGTAGGTAGACATCAATAACATGAAAATGACAAGCCATACAAATCTTGGGTTTTCCATTCCTTCTTATTGAGTTGATAATTTCCCACAATACATTGCGCTAGCATAACTCCTTGACATTTGCGGTCGGTGGTGGCATGCATGGTATTGTGCTTGGTTACCATAAACCTGAGATATAAATGCCTGCTAGTCAGAGAACATACATCGGCTGCATTTACACAGGCAGCCCAATTCTGATATTTGTTTTCCACTAATTGGTCTTTTGACCAATGACATCAGATTTTTTCACATCAGATATTCTTCAGAGCTTGTCTGATTGGTCAAAAGACCAAGAAGTGGAAAAAAATAACAGAATTGGTCTCTGTGTAAACGCAGCCATCTTAGCCTAACTACTTGGCTGCACCAAGTGCGGTTTCAAAGAAAAAACTACTTAGAACAACCTGCTAAAGAACATTACAACCTCAACGCAGAGCACATATTAAAACTCACTGGGAGAGCTGCTGTGGTCGCTACACGTGTTGCAACTCCAGACACACCAGACACCCAAGAATCAAGCAAAGCTAGTTCAGACAGGAAGCCTAAGTGTTGCATCAGCTGATATTGCACCAATTAATTTCATCATACTAACTGTATATGCTGTATATGTCTAATAGTCGACCAGGTTTGCACACACATTGTCTGATGGCTGCCGTGTGCAAGCTATGCACTGGTGTTCTTGGTGACATGCTACTGCTGTAAGATGCGTTACTCGCTAGCATGTCAGTTTTCTGCTTAGCATGTCAGTTTTCTGCTTTCCAACCAAACAACCCAGCTTTCATCTGTTTGGCCTCTGCCTTTGTTTCTGTCAAGGGGATTGGTCCATCATACCTTCTTCTCTGTCTGTTGTATTCTCTGGCATGATGCATGAGCAGAGCCTAACGCCAAGACTAATCTACTGCATGTGTTGTGATCTTCAAATAAATGGTTAATTGAATATGTGGTGTTTCCTGTCTGAACTGGTGTTATGGGCAGAATTGTGCCTCAACAAAGATGGCTTCCCTCAGCAGGGTCAACTCAGTTCATCTATGGAAGGCATGAAGAAGTTATGTGATTGACAGGGTCTTGTTGATCTTCTTGATCTGTGTGTCGAGGTGTGAGATATTACTGAGTGACTAAGCACTCTGTGGCTATGTTGCCTGGACTCGTAGACCATAACATGTCTCTTCCTCTAATACCTTGGGGCTCTATTCAAATCGTATCGCGGAAGTTCATCGTTACAGCGTGATTGAAATGTAATGACAATGTTCCTGCGTTAGCGGAAACTGCATTCACAGTATATGCTGCAATCGGAATTTACCTTTAAGCAATAAGGTGTGGTATATGGCGACCTTGAATATACCACAGCTAAGGGTTATTCTTATGTACGACGCAACACAGAGTGCCTGGATACATCCCTAAGCCGTGGTATATTGGCCATATACCACAAACCCCCGAGGTGCATTATTGCTATTATAAACTGGTTACCAACGTAATTAGAGCAGCAACCATTTTAAAAAAATCATACCCGTGGTATACGGTCTGATATACCATGGCTGTCAGCCAATCAGCATTCAGGGCTCGAACCACCCAGTTTATAATTACATTTATACAGTGCAATCTGTAACGGTTGAGCGATAGAGGTTGAATAAAGCCCTAGGACTCCTGCTACTTGAGAACAACACATGCAGACAGATGGGAGGATAATTATGCTTGGCAAGAACTATACATTTTTTATATAAACCTATTTCCCCCCAATGGTTTACCAATGTGAGCTTTCCAAGCAACTGATTAGCTGTATAATAGGTCTCCTATGATATAATCTTTCATGGCATTGGCATTTACCAAAATCAAACTTAGCTTGATTTAACTTAGCTTGTATTGCTTTCCATCTCAGTGCACTCTTTGCCTAGTG